>JAQIXR010000826.1:0-19025 GCA_034700825.1 Quadroppia sp. Gr-Ori-00064 | reverse complement strand
CTCTCTCTCTCTCTCTCTCTCTCTCTCTCTCTCTCTCATAAGAATTTATGCAATATTTATAGCATAAAAGCATCACTACTACCAGTGCTCTATTATTACCGAACATCGAATGAAAGGCAATTTTTTTTATGAGCTCTTATTTCGAAATTTTGATTTCAATGAAAACATTGGTTTAATTATATATGAATATAAACATCAAAATTCACTCATTTTTCACTTGAGTTAAATATAACCCTCTCTTATGTCTGTCAACGGATTATGTGAAACAAAAACACTCTTTTTGTCTTCTAATGAGTTAGAGATAAGACTTCTCACAATATATGAGTTAAAACACATTTAATTATTATTAAATAAAGAGAAGTTGTTTTCAAAGTTTTCTCGATAAATATTTCTGAATTTAAGTGTATTTTCATTGCTTTAGAGAATAAAAGTCTATATAATATTTGACTCAATTGTATATAACTTTACATAAATTGTTTTGAAAAAGTTATTTATTTAAACAATTTATTCGAAAAACTATATCTTTGACAAAACATAGCAAAAAGTCATTAAATTTGTGACACTTAGAGAGTGTCTGAAAATAATTTTTGATACGAAATATGTTTATTATAATATTTTTATGCAAATTATCACAAATGACTTCGTCGTCAGCACTGATACCACTAATACTATCAACTATTTATTAAATTATTTTATTTATTTATTTCTCTAAAAACTCTTGAAAACGATTTTTTGTCAACAATTCCTTATCTGATAATAACGTCAATTTTGTTATGAATTATTTGCACAAAATATTAAGTAATTATTTATAGTATAAATTTTATACCAAAACTTCATGTATTAAAACTTTGATCAAAGAAAAGATGTTTTTCTAATATTTGAAAAATAAAAAATAATTTCATTTAATAAATAAATTTCTTTCTAATGTTTTAATGGATTTATATTTTGTTTGTTTTATTGAGAACTGAAATAAGTTGTAATATTGACACAAAAATCGCTCTTTCATTAACTGAATTCAAAATAGCAAACAAATGAACACTTTTTATAATTTTTTTTTGAATATATTTACAATTCATAAAACGATTTATAATGAAATGAATTTATTTGAAATTCAATTCAATTTGATATAAATTAACATTTTTTTTGAAGATCTAATAAAAATCACTTTTGAATGCTTTGGAATATTGGATAAATTGATCCAAAGTCAAGAATTCAATCATATTTTCTATAATTATTTTTCAACGATTAATAAAAATATTAAATAATTGAAAAAGAGTTTTATAAAAATATAACTTTTTTGACAAAATCGGAAATCCTTTAAAATTGAAATGCCATTCAATTGAAGAGCAAATGTTTTTGAAATTTTGAGAATATGTTGAAATCGTAGCCAATGGGCACCTATGCTATCAGTTTGTATTGTCATTGAAATTCCTTTCAAATTCAAACCATTCAAATGTCAAACGAAAAAAATACTATGAAATTAAATATAACAAAAGTTTGAATAAAATATACAAATATTTTATTTATATTTTTATACAATATTTCATACATTATATAAAGTTATAATCGATTTGTTTGTCTATAATTCAATTGAAATATTCCTAAACTAAAGT
Organism: Quadroppia sp. Gr-Ori-00064; assembly: GCA_034700825.1. Classification (NCBI taxonomy): domain Eukaryota; kingdom Metazoa; phylum Arthropoda; class Arachnida; order Sarcoptiformes; family Quadroppiidae; genus Quadroppia; species Quadroppia sp. Gr-Ori-00064. The sequence continues at coordinate 17,412 of JAQIXR010000826.1, read as the reverse complement.
CAATGTATTCTTCTCTATGTTTGGTCTGTAAGACCTAATCATCAATAAAGCCAACGCTTCTGTAGGAGATCCTATCTCTAGAATCCCTGTCCGAATCGGTGCCGCTCTTGCCCTCTGGTTTCGGCGAATGGGAACTGCGTTTCTCTCGTCTCTCTTTAAGTGAATTCCCAATACCTGTCTCTTTGAGCGAAAAACCTTTTTTGTCGTCTTTATTGCTTTTAATGTCAACACTGGCCTCCTTTGAATCCATGGCCAGATCCTCTTCCATGAGCTGTTGCACATCCAGTCCCATAGTCGCCCCTATCCTCAACTTTGCCGCGTGAAAGGTTGAGCTCAACTTCTCCTGATTTCAGGTAGAAATGATTAGAAAATTATTTAGATTCAAAACCAAAGAATAGCACCTGAACTACGTTGATGCACATGGAGGTTAGGGCTAACCCGAACAGGAGGTATATGAAGGCAGCCATCATAAAAAGGGGGTGTTTTGGCACATAATCTCCGAATCCAATAGTGCTGTAAATATAGGAATAACTCATTAAAAACTTATATATTTATGAGATATCAATGTTTTGGACACAATTTGAGACAAAATATTAAAACATAAAAATATTTGCTATAAATATGAATACCTGAGAGAGATATATACGAAATAAAATGACTCGAAGAACGACCAGTCCTCCCATAACTGTCCAATTGATTCAAATAATGTATTAGACATTGAGTTTGTGCGACATTTGAGAAGAGATCCAACTTTTATTCTCTTACTCCCGGGTCCCTTAAAGACCCTTTCCATTTAATAGTTAGGAAGAGGTGGAAAGTAATCGTTAGCTGAGGGAAAGGAAAGGGTTTTTTGTTTTATAGAAAACTTTTGAAAAACTAATTAACACTTTTTGAGTATAAAATGCATTAAACAATCATTTGATTGAATACTAAATAGAAATACATTTCAATACAAATACTATTTTTCAAACTTTGGTCTTAAAACCCCCTAAAGAAGGGGTTAAGGGTTTGAGAATCTAAGGGAACGGAAAGGATTTGAATAATAGTTGTATCTCTAATGTTGAGCATACAGTGAAAACGCCGGCGCCGATCATCATATAAAGGAGAAGTAGGACAACGGCTACACTTATGGGTAGATTAAACTCATCGTCGACTTCGAACTCATTCGGCTCCTCCTGTTGTGTACTGACCGTCTCGTCACCCGATGCCAAAGGGCTTGTTTTGGTCACAATCACAGAAGTGGGTCGACTTGGTTTGGCCGGGGATGTACTTCTAGAACGGCTCTTTCGATTGTCTTCTGGATTCAAATGAGTTTTACTTTTGTCTTCAATTTTATCATTTGGTTTGTTGTCGTTCAATGGGTTCGGGATTTGAGACATACGTTCCAACGCAACACTCATGTACTTTAGGGTCAATTCAAAAAATTCTTAATTTAATGAAAAATGCCTTTCCTTTAATAACCTGAGTTGGAAGCGCTTGTGTGGCTCTTCGACCGACAGATCGCACTTTCCTTACATGTCTGGTGTAGTAAATGAGTCGACAGTATTTGAACACACATTTGATTCCACGCGTAAAGAGTTTTCCCAAATCAGTCAAAACCATCAAAAGCAAAGGAATACCAATGAATGCATATATAATTGTTGCCACTCTTCCGGCGTCGGTCTTCGGCACCACATGTCCATAGCCTTGAAATGAGTTGAGATTTATATTTTAAAAGTAAAATCCATTAATTTTTTAGAAGAAATCAAACGATTGAAAGAAATCATTTATAATGACTTAAAATATAAAATTTAATTAATATTTGTATTAAGAAATGACAGAATATTTGAAGTTTAGTCAAGAATTTAAAAATAGTGACACATTTTCAGCAATTTTTTCAGACATAAGTTGCAAAACATGAACTAAAAGTGCATTTCATTTCCACATTATAATTGCATTCCTTTCACTCATTTAATAAATTATTGACTGAAATGTTTTCGTGATTTTTAAAGTTTATGTAAATATAATTTTGAGTTATTTTAGAAAATATTGTTTATTCAATGATTTGTTTCCGTTGATCAAAAAGCCGATTAAAATCTATATTAAGAAAGCGATTATAAAACAACTCAAATAATAATAAAGATATGATTCACATATAATGAGAATGAATAGAATTGTGCAGAACTTAACACTTGAAATAACTTTGTTTTCATATAATTTGTATATATTATATAACATAATATAAATGAAAATTTGAAGTCAAATAAATTTCTATTAAAATGCATTCATTAGTAAAATGAATATTTCAAATGTAAACCATTTTATGCAAAAACAAAAATATGTTTAAATTTTGGCATTTTATCAAACAATCGGTCACTGGATTTGCACTCAATTATAATATAATATAATTTGAATAAATATTTAATATTTGTGTCAAAATAATATATGTCTTAACAATCAATGCATTATTTTGTCTGAAATATAATATTTTAATCGATATTTTGAATACAATTTAATGAATGTTTAATTCATAAATCATTTCACATTTTATGTCATATTTAAGAAATTAGTGCTAATTATCTGTGAATAAGACTTACCGATTGTGGTGAATATAGTGGAGCTGAAGAACAAGGCGTGCCAGAAGGTCCACACCTCTGATGACAACAATTATATAATGAGAATAATATCAATGAATGAAAAAACGAAAATAACTAAAAATAAGCAATTTTTTTGATATTATGTTATTTTGAAATTATTATCAATAAAAAAGTTGAGAAAATTTTGAAAGTTTTATGAAATCATAAAAATTAATGTCAAAAGTAAAGTACTTTTGAAGAAGTTGTCAATTAATGCATTTTTGTTACAAATTATTGTATTTATAATAAAACTATTTTTCAATGAATAATTCAATTGATATAGAATTCTATAAATAGTAATAATCCCCCCTTTGTCGGAGGCGGTGCCCATTCATTTGAATCCATTCAATATAAATATTATTTATTAGAAAGATTTAAAATTTTTCTTTTTAGGGTTAAGACGAGAATAGATGAATAACTAATGATTTATCTCAACAAAACCCCCTTTAAAACAGCTAATGATTGCACATATGATTGCACTTAGAATGAGAAATATGTTTAAAAAATAAAACTAAAAACTATTTGTAATTCAAATTTGTTATACAAAACATATGAAATATATTTAGAAGATATAATTTTGTTATTAATGGGATGACCAGGAGTTCAAGTAATTCTATATTCTCGTGAATTCCTAAACAAAATTAATGAGAATTTTTATAAATGTGTTAAACGATTAAAATGTTTGTGAAATACTATACAAGAATTTGAAGAGCATTTATGTATAGAATACAAACAAATTGAATGCAAACAACATATCGGACTAACTCTCCAACACATGAATATCATATACTAAAGACATTTTGAGTCGACTTTCAAAAGTAATAAATTTTTTGTCAATTAATCAGTCGTTTATTTATTTATTTTGAACTATAGTCTTAACACTTATAAATCATTTCATTTGACACTAAGTCTCAGACAAATTCAAGCCATTAATAATATCCAAATAATCCGAATCATTTTGAAAATAATTGTCCGGATGTTCAGTGATTTTTAAGTGATTTTCAATTGAATTTATCTCAAAACAAATGACGAAAACATATAATTTGGGCCAACTTTTTATCGATGACTGAATAGTAGTTAAAAATAAATAGAAAAATTTGAGACAAAATACTATACTTTTCTCCGAATCGGTGGTATGTTCTGCAACACAGGCCTCATGTAGTTGTCGCTCAAATTCCTTCATTCTAATCTTGGCCAATTTATCCCACCATCCCTTTGTAAACTTTTGAGAACCCCACCAAAGTTCACGAATAATGTTCTCTCTCATATTATTCACTGATTTCTTTGTGACAAAATATTAACAAATTATTAAAAATATAATAAATTGTAAAATCAAAAGAAGTTGTCCTCAAAGTCATAACAAGATCACATTTTGGGTTTATTTTGAAAATAAAAACTAATTATAATTATAATAAATTTGTTAAAAATGAATAATTTGTTAAAAAAAATCATTTTTTCAATTGATATAAATTCTTAATATCAAAAAGTATTACAAAATACAAATTCAAGCCTTTATTCCTCAAAACTCTTATCCACTCGTGATTTAGAGGACAACATCTTTCGATCAGACAATACCAAAAGAGGTTAAGCCATACCTTAATATTGTTCTCATTCTGACCCTCGAGAGTGACGAAAACATAGGCGCCGATAAAGGCGTAAAGTATTAGGAAAATCAATAGCAAAATATGTGAAAACCATTTTTCACTGAATTGTTTGAAGTTTTCGATAACTCTAACAAACTTTGATTTGGTTTCTGTACTCAAAGAGACGATATGCATGGGGTTGAGCACCCATACCTTTTCTTGTCCAATGCCTCTCTCTAGCCATATCTGATCTCTTGTAAATCCAGATCCAGGAGTTGTCGCTATGTATGGAGTTTTTGGCTTTGAAGGCATTTATTATTAATATATTTAATAAAATTATTTGAAATCAATTCAAAAGCACTTCATTTTTGAGCAGTTTATAAATCACTTCATAATGAAGGCTAACATCAAATCATTACTAATTTTTATATAAGAAAATAAAAAACATTAAAACAATTCTTTTGATATTCTCGTCATTGAAGAGAGTCTAAAGAAATAATTTGTGTGAAGAGAACGAAGTTTTCACAAGTTTTGGCACAGATTTTCAAAACTATTTCTCTCTCTCTCTCTCTCTCTCTCTCTCTCTCTCTCTCTCTTAACATTTCTGAGTCGAAACTCTGAGCAAATGAATAAAAATATATCTAATGAGAGCCACATCACAGATGATATGTCGAGTTGGATACCAGAGGAAGAGTCACTTCAGACTCAATTCTCACATAAATATCCATTTCTTTCAATACGCCCACAGTTTTGGTAAACAACTCAAAAATTTTAATAACTTTTAATTTTAATGAATTTATGATTCATTAAAAATATAAAAATAAATCCAAAAAATATTTGCATTGTATATGAAATACAGAATATTTTATAACTTTTTAATCATTTTATGAAAAATTGATTTTATTATTACATAATTATTTCAAATAAAATCCATAAAACTATTAGAGATCCTTAAGCACAGAGAGCTGTCATCGTTGGTCTTTGCCTCCTTCCTGTGCTCCCAGTGAAGGGTATTTGCATTGAAGCGAAGAAAATCTATTTTTGATTAATACCCGTCTCATATAATTCACATTCTTGTCTCGTGTTTCCAAAACTGGCGGCAAATGTAGGGCAAAGACATTCGGAAACTCAAAAAACCAAATATATTATGAGTTAAGAGAAAGTCATTTACAATACATATAATCAGGCAATAGATATAAGATTAGAAACCGAGTCATTTAGTCAAACATTAAGTTATAAAATGCGGTTAAATGTGAGCACAAGTAGTGATAAAATAAAATAATTTATAGTAAATACTTCTGACTGTGTTTTAAATGCTAAATGCGAGCCAACCCAACCTAACCCAACACAACCCAACCCAACCCAAACACCCACTTATTTTTTAGCCAATGTTTTTATTGAAATTTTTTTTCAGTTTTGAAAAGTATTGTTAATTTTGAATGGATTTCATTTACAACTTTATAGAGAAAATACAATTCAATGTTCATTTTGTCAGAAGATTTGTTTGCGTTTAATATTGATATAAATCATATTCAACGATGAGATCGATTATCGCCCCTTATTTTAAGGTTATTATTTGAGATTATATCCAATTAATTATTGAAACGTCAAATGAGTGTTATTTTAAAAGACTTTTTGAATCAAAATAAAGTTAAATATTTTGATCGATTGTATAAATATTTTGTCAAAACATTTTTTGATGAATTACTTTCTAATGATTTAATAACAAATATTATTATTAAAAATAATATTTGTTTTTACTTTCAATCAATTCTTATTAAAACCAATATATAATTCAATCCTTTATTTATGGATTAGATTTAAATGAATTTTTGTTTGACTTTAATTGCATTCTTAAGCTCTTTATCAAATAATTTCAACACTGATATCAATTCACAAAATGACATTGTTTATAAAGATAATAAAATTATATACAAAATGCATAATAAATATTGAAATGTTTTTGTATTGAATTTTTTATTTAAAATTTATATTTTATTTTAATCAATTGAATTACAAATAATGAGTTTTAAATTAAATTATAAGTTGTTTTTAAACTACAAATACTTTGTAATACTTTGTGTCAAAATATCATATTTTGTTTTTCTAATCGATTCAAAGAATTTATTTTATTTCATATTTGTTAACAATTTCTTATTCATTAAGTTTTTATGTATTAGTACTAAATCTCCTCTAACTGTAGGACTGCTATACTGACAACAGATATAACATTTCTTCACTCATTAAACATCAATTGTTTTCTTTATTTTCACTTTTATTGACAATTTTATTCAATTTTCAATAAAGTTTTCTTTGAATTTTTTACACAAAATTTAGATAATTGTCTGAAACTTAAGAATATTACCAAAAATTGAGATTTTGTTTTATAACTCAGTATAAAAATAACAAAAACATTTGAAAACATGATATTTGGACTTAATTTCAATATTTGTAAAAGCAATGAATTTAACAATGAATTAAATTATTTATTAATTCGAGTTTTTTTATAAATGATAACATTTTTTGGTTTTATTAAGCAATTAATTTAACGTTCAAAATATTTTTGACCAACAATTCAATGAATTCTTGATTCATATTATTATCGATATTATAATTGTTTATTAAATTGATTCAAATTATAATAAATATAATATAAACAGAGATTCTTTCACTTGATTTCATTGTACACTTATATTATTTGAACCGCAAATCAATAGATATTGACATCGATTTCGTTTGTATTCGTGAATGACTTCTTCCGAAGACTTGTATTCATTTCTCGTAAATATGTGAATATGTTTTTAAATGACACGGATTTCGATTGTCTTATCGTTTATTTTGCATAAAATCCAAAAATTGTAATTCAGATAATTTTTTGGAGCAAAGATAAATGTTATGAAAGTGCCGGCACTTGGATGTAGAACACGACCGAAGTATACAAATTGTTGTCAACTTTCAGTTTTTGATTTCAATTCATTAATTATTTCGTTTATGTATTTGTTGTTGCGATCAGTTGTCGACAGTTTGATATATTGTGAGCAAATCATAATATCATTTCATACCAGCCATCGATCTCTGGTCAACAGAACTGATCACATCGTAACCATCGATGTCATCGCTTCATAAGAACCCGAAATCACAATCAATTGAACTAAAGTTGACTTAAGTATTAATCACAACATTGTATTGAATACTTCGAGTGAATTTCTTATGGTTTCGTCCTTTAAAAACAATTACAAAATTAATAAATCATTTGTTCAAACAATTAAATATTTTTTTGTGTTTATGATGGCATTCAATGGGAAAGGCATTCAGTTGACAGTCAATGAAAATATAAATATATTTCAGTCAAAAACATAAATACAATTAATTTAAAGAATAAAAGAATATTTTCTTCAAATGACATCAAAATGTATAAGTCTTTGATAAAAATAAATTAATATTAAGTAAAACTATTTATAAAGAGGTTTGAAATGAAAATATTGTCACGAATTTCAATACTAGAAAATGAGTTCAAGTTTTTTATTTTATATCAAGAATTTGTTATAAAATAAAACTTAAATTCTTTTATATTATTATTATTTGGATTTATGCCTCAAATGTCTATAAATAGAAAAGCAATAAAATCTTACTTTAAGACAAGAATCCATGAATTGATCGACTGTAACAAATCCTTCGTTATTGAGGTCCAGTTTCTAGTATTACAGGTATTATAACATTAGTGTTTGAAAAGCAAAACAAACTTCACTTCAAATCAAGAATAACTTATTTTGTATTATATAATAAAAACTCATTTCTGTTATAATATTAATCATACAATTTATACAACGATTAAACCAAATATAAAGCACAGTATTATTCGTAATAATCCAACCATTCATTTAATACCTGAAAGACTTTTTCGACGTGTTCTCTGCAAGTGTTATCTTCGATCATAGGCTCGACTGACTTTCCCATCAGATCATAAATAGATGCAATAATTCGCGTCAATTCGTCTTTAGTTATCATTCCGTCTTTGTTTATATCATATAAGCTGAAAGTCCAGCGAAGTTTGTCCTGAACTGAACCCCTGGCCAATACAGACAGTCCTATCACAAAGTCCTGTAATCATAGAGTGATAAAAATCGATAACAACATTGAATATAATGCATGTGTTGGCTAACTGTGAAAGTGATGGCTCCGGTATGATCAGGGTCGAACGTGTTGAACACATAGTGAGCGTATTGATTACTGTCAGTCCCTTTTGGGAAGAACTTTTGGTAAATCAATTTGAATGTGTCCTCTCGTACGACACCACTGGGCGCCTCCTATTCGTATCAATGATAATATTTTGGAAAAAGTCATTAAATGATTATATAATAACTTTTGAATATATTGGACAGTCGTTTGGACAGTCGTTTAAATGCATTTCAATGAGAATCAAATGTCACAAATATTTAGATTTTATAATTTTCAACCATTTATTTGTCGAACCCCTGACGCCATCAACATTTATAACCTTGTTGTTGCCCTTCATTATAGAAGAAATTTTGATCATTTTGAAAACAGGGGATTTTTTACACTAATCCCTCGATAACGGAAATAAGTTTATCTTCAGTTTTTGATAATCAGTTAATTCCTATTCTGAGAGCAAAATCAAAATCGATTTTTTGATTGAAAAACAAAATTCTCTTCAAATTCATTATTCTTTGAAAATACATGAATTGAATAAAAAAAACCTAAAAATATTTATTGTCTCAGAATTTTGATCATCTCTTATATCTGTTATCAATAAACTGCTAACAAATTATTTTTCATAGAATAAACTCTATTGTAAGAGGTCTTAGATTTTCAAAGACTACATAAAATTGAGTTAAAGTGTAATTTGATATTCATTTTACGCTTGACTTAAAAAATAATAGCTTTCATGAGATAAACTTTAGGCGAAAATTATAATCTCTGAAATAAAATACAAAATATATTTTGTATTTCATATAATATTATTATTTTGAATGTGATTACTCTATAAGTTATGCAAACGATTTTACATCCAAAAAGTTATTCCATTTTTAAAAAGTAAATGATTTGAATACTTATGGCAAACATCAAGTGATGCCTTTCCGAGGGTTTCACTAAATCTACTAAATTTTGGCTCTTTTGTAATCCAATGGTCTCTCAGTTTTTATAATATTTGAGTTTTTTTTTATAAAATTGTTGTAAAGAATAGAGAATTGCTTAAACATTAAAAGAATATTCTCTGCACATATTCTTTGATAAAATTGATCCTGAATTTTAAGATTTATATTTTTTACATAAAAATTATGTTTGAAAAACAGTTGTAAATTGAGTTATTTGTTAGCATTTCCTATAAATTATAATTGAATTTATATTTAATGTCTCAACTTATCTATAATTATCACAAAACTAACAAATTTTTGAGAAAAAGATCTCATTTTAAGCAAAAAATAAATGATAACATTATTCAAAAAAGTCATTGTTTGATATGTTTTCACATTTTCTATACTATTTTGGTCTCTAATAATAATAATAATGAGAGACAGGAGTAATGATAAAAGTTTTCGTCTTTATTAATGGATTATAAATGAATGAATTCATTAAGACATCCACTCTTTGTGTGTTAAAACAAATTGAATTCACGATAATTGACAATAATATCGACAATTCCTTAAGACAACAACATTTCAAAGACTCTAATCCTCGACGAAATCACAGTTTTTTTATTAATGTCTATTACAGCCAAAAGTTTTATATGTTGTGAACAAAAATGTAGGAATGAGTAGAAATTGGCAAAAAAGAGGATATTTTTAATGTTTCTCAAATCCAGATAAATATAAATTAAATTTTTTGTGAGTTTTTTCATTTCAAATGAATATAAGTTTGAAAGAAAATAATAGTTTATTTCAGCAAAAAATTGAATCATAAAATATCTCTAAACTTGATATCAAATTTGATTTAATCTTTTATACAAATGAAAATTCATATAAATTATCAGAAAATATATTTCAAAACTTATATTAAATATTTTTTTATTAAAAAACTGAATATAAAAGAAGACAAAGATTTGTTGAAAAGTAAACCAATTTTTAAATAAAAACTATATTTCGCTTTGAATGACAAAAAAATCATTCATTTTATGTAAATATATGTTAAAATTCTTCAATAATATTCAGAATAAGTCGAGTTTTGGTTGAAATTATTGTCATTTTATTTCCCAAAACGAAAATTCGTTAATATTTTTGTAAATTTATTATATTTTTTATAATAATAAATATAATTAAATTGCATTTAAATTGCAATTTATGACTAAAATTAAATATATTATATTCAATGTGTTTGACATTAAAGACGAGGTAAAGGAGAAAAGGAAAGTGCGATAAAAATTAAAATATAAGCCATTAATAGATTGTAATAATAGAAAAGAATTTATTATAACTTTCCTCAAAAGACATCTTAAATAATGTATTAATTTTGAGATTAAATGAAAGAAAAGAAGTTTTATAAACAAATCATTTAGAAATTTTTGGCATTATTTCAAACAATTATTTTATTAAAAAAAACTTTGAAAAGACATTTAAAATAGAAATAAATCTTCGTTTGAAAATATAGACCATTTTTAAAGAAATGCCAAAATTCGTGAAAAAAATATATGAAGTTTTTCAATACAAGTGCCGATCAGTGTTTGAGTCATCAAATAATATCTGATTTATGCCATATCTTAAGAATTCAATGAAATTTGGATTCGTTCCACCATTTCATCAAATATTCAAAACAAATAAAAATCATTTTTTTCTAAATCTCTGTATTTTTTTGAATCAATATTTTGTTCATTATTTATGCAATGGTTTATGAAATATAAAAATATTTATTTTTCAAATAAAACACTTGAGTCAAACAAATGTAATAATGCCTTCAATACCTGTTTGAATCCTCTATACATGAGCTGTAGTTCCCTTTTATTGAATTTAGTCAATTGGCATAACGTGTCTATTGCTTCGGGTCGGAAGTGGACGGCATGTCCATCCAAGTCCTCGAATTCACTATCTGTGGACACAAACACATATAAAGTTAAATACATTAACAAAAGCAATGAATGAATGAAACAATACATGTATTAGAAGTTGAGTCAGTTTTGTGTTTCTTATGTCTGGTTCTGACATAATAGGAGTTCGCGGCATAATTGCAACGAACGCTTTGCATAATTGTTTGCTTTGACCAAAAACTCTTTTGGATTCAATTTACAGTGATTTCAATTTTGATTAATTTTGGTGACTATCGAAAGATCTGAGCATAAGATCATAAGTAAACCGTCAGAAGAATTGAATGATTGGACTTCAAATAGTGAAAGTGATTCACAAATCTAATGAAACTCAAAGATAAATAGTTTTGTGTCTATTTTGAGTCGAGAAGACATTAGAGAGAAATATATTTTTGTTGCAAATAGTTGTCAAAGTCTCAAGTTTTCGACATTAGGAACAAAATCAAACATTAAATGCCTTTTATTAAGGCTTTTGAGAATGCGCTCAAAAATACATTCAATGAAATAAAGCTTTATTTCATTAAAACATTTTTGTGAAAGAGTTGTTTTGACCGCAATTTATTGTTCATATAATGATAGCATAAATAAAATATTCATATCATTTGAAGTGCTTTTTCACATCATTTCACATAAATGTATTCATCATTTGTTACCAAATCATACAAATGTTCACTCAATTCAATTATTTACAAAATTATAAATATTTTTCACAGAAAATAATAACTAAATATAGACTCAAAGTCTTTGACTATTTTTACTGTTGTTTATATAGCATTAAATTGAAATAATTTTATTTTGATTTACAAAAAAATAATAAATTTAAGATTTTATTAGAAATAATAATGTCTTCAATACTATAAAAGAAAAATCTTAAGAAAAATAGATAATTAAAAATAAAAATAAATTTCTTTGATTTAATTAGAAAAAGATTTAACCATTCATTGTATTATTAATTAATAGACTTGTTTCTAATTAATAAAACTTTGCTTTAATATAAATATTTCATTTAAAACAAGAAATGCAATTAAATTATTTGAAGCGAAACAAATGTTTATTTTATTATCAAATTTGTTAGTTTTCGCCAAAAATAATAACAATTGTAATAATCAGATAATTTCAAAAATATAGTCAATAATAATGTGTTTTTGCCAACAAAATGAGGTTTTTGTTAGATTTAAATCATTGTTAGTTTGAGAAATACATTGAAAAATACATTGAAAAATACATTAGAATTCAAACATTTTTAATAAAAATATTTCAAAAATAAATTAAATTTTATTTGAAATAAAATTCAATAAACAATAGAAAATAATTTCTTATTTTGTTTCCGTTTTTGTCATTTCCAGTAAATTAATTTTATTTGATTTTCAACACTTTCTCTGAACCAAACCTACCGTTCCATACGATATAATGCAATTGTTTGAACAATAAATTGAATTCAGTTTAAATCACTTTTTGAATTCATTCAATATATTCAAAATATTTCTTCAGACGATTGTAACGCCGAAGTGGACAGGGATTGGGATTGGGATGGAATGGAAATCAATCAGTTGTCAGAAGAGTAACAAAAATGACATTCGTTATACCATTTGATTTATAGATCTTTTTCTTATAAGTCAATATTTTTTAATATAAACCCCCTTTGACTTAGACTTTCTCTCAAATATCCAACGAATAAATATTGAAAAACTTCACGATTTTTATAATTCAATTGAAAATACTTTGCTTTTGATTGAAATATATGATTTCATTCCAGTATTATATGATATATTCATTTTGAAAGACCTTATTATTTTGAGCCAAATGTGAGACTAAAACCCAACAAACAAAATGAAGTGAAGGTCTGTTTGAAGGATAATCACAACAAAGAATCGCTGGAAATGTTTTCAAATGAAAAATATATTCAAAATAAGTCATATTTTTCATATAATACCTTTCATTTTGAACAGAATAAATGTTTGGGCGCCTACATAATATGTGAGGCCTGGGAGTAATAATTGCTTAACTAAATTCAATAAATGAAGTGAAGCCAACCTTCCCTTTCATCAGAATATATGCACATATTTTAGGGAAGACATACAGAGATAGGTTGTCGACAACTTTGGAAGTCCTATGATTTACATCTGAATCAAGTCTTTGGATATAATTTTGTTTTTCATATTCATCAATAAGTGAGAAATAGTGTTGCCTGGAACTGCCTTTCCTTCCATTGCCTGTGCAAATCAATATGAAGACAGACCTCTTTCTATCGATAATAACATTTGCATCAAATTTATTTCATTAATAATATGACAAAACTTTTATGAAATCATTAAATCCTTTAGTATTACGAGTATTGCATATCATATGAAATGAATGACAAACTTCACTAAAGTCTAAATAGTAAAACAAAACCATAATTATGTAGAAATTTATTATACGATAAGATATTATGGCCAGAGATCTGACAATATTTGCTATAAGGGTGTGACTTATGGTTAGACCAGAATTCATATTATAATAATTCATTTGTGAATTCAATCTCAAAATATATATTATTATGAAATAAGTGAAACATTAATAATGTTTTTGTTACTTATATTCTGTATATTTAAAGACGTTTTCAAATCTAATTAATTATAGCTTTAAATATACAGATATTAAGGGTTTGTAATCACGATATTAAGGGTATGTAATCATGATATTAAGGGTTTGTAACTACGATATTAAGGAACACCCATTTATATACTCTCACATTTTAATACTATTTAAATGATAAAAAAATCGATGAATAAATTGCTTTAAGCGTTGATTTGTATTTGGTTTTCATTGACGCAAACAATAATTTTATATTTAATTAACACAGAAATGGCGTATATTTTGAAGACATGAAACAAATGGTATTAAAATTGAAATTAACATTCATTTGAGTCGAGAACACTTTTATCTCAGTTAATACAAACAATGGATTTATTCATTAATTGTTAATCTGATTATAAAATATTCATATATTTCATTCCAATCTTTACTATAAGAAAATAAAATAATTTTTTCTATTAATAAAAATATTTTTCATTAAATGTTTTCAAAATTATTGTTTAAAAACTATATAATTCATTGTTTGTTTTCATTGCATATAAAATATAACAATTCATTTGAGACTTTGAATGACTTTTAAATATTTGTTGAAAATTATGCATATTTTTTAAAAGCAAAACATGTGTCAAATATGAGTGCCTTTGAATGACAAACGAATTCTTAGATAATAATAAAAGGGTAGAAAAGAGACTAAAAACGACAGAAACTTATGAAGAATAAATTGAATTTTTGCAACCAATTTATGATAAAGTTGTACACAATTTATGCTATTTTTGAAACATTACTTCACTTATGATCACAAAAAACATTGACAATAAAAATGTGTCAATAAATAGAACCCCTTTTTATGTTGAGATAAAAGTTGTTTCGTTGATAAATAGATACAAAAGTCAACAAAAATATTATTTATTGAAAATTATGAAAACCTTTTTTTTCGCACAAAATGTCTGAATGAAGAAACAAAACGAAGTGAAGGAATAAAAGCATTTATTAACGAGAATCCAATTCATCAAAACTGAAGACAAACAAAAGATAGAATTTTTGTGCTCAGGGTTTAGTTGAGCGGAAGATAGGGGTAAGAATTGGTTCGCAACAATGAAAACATGAATGAAGACAATAGAGATATTGCATAAAACCATTCAATTTATACTATATAACAATTTTATGTCTTTTCTTATAACGAAAACTTTTGTTATTTTTTATAATTTCAATATAATTATGAAATGAAAGAACATTTTTGGCAAAAACTTTAATGTCTTTATACCATTGAAAGCATTATTTTTACATTTCTTTCACTTTTTATTATAAGTAAAAATTGTATTTTTATTTAACAAAAGATATAACAGAATAAACAAAATAAGATTTTCATTGAAAATCGTCGACAATTTCTTTGGACTTTATTTTATTTAGTGATAGAAAAATAACTTTTTTTTCTCCAAAAGTCAATCATAATATCACAAAAGTCTTACTGAAGTGAAACATAAATGCATTAATAACTGCAATTCAATGGATTTTTTGCTAAATAATAAATGCTTTGAAAGCAAATGTAAGTCCAAATCAAAAGCAAAACAACAATTCAATTACTAATTGAAACTCAACGCCAATGAAAAAAATTAATTATTTTCCTTAAATTGATTTCTATTTCATAACGAATAAAATCATAACAAAAGTTCAGAAAATGTCAATTTGTTGTGTGAATTGAAAACATATTTTTGAAATATGAACTAAGATTATACCAAATGAAGAGTTTGAATCACTTTATAAAAATTTCATTTACTAATAGTATAATCTCTCACTCACTCACTCTCACTCTCTCTCTCTCTCTCTCTCTCTCTCTCTCTCTCTCTCTCTCTCTCTCTCTCTCTCTCTCATCATTATTTTTTCTAGTCATAGACTTCGAGGAAGCATTGAATTGAGTAATGAATGCAATTCATAGCAAAGCTATAAATACGAAAAGCAATGAAATTTTTGTGCAATTTTTCATTACTTCTCAATTCATATCCATTTATTCCCAATGGAAATATTCATTGATTACATGTGAATCCAATAACCCTTACCCTCATCAGTATTAATGCCATACCAGGCCTCTCGTAAGTATTCAATCAGACGTTTTGAGAGTGTCTGAATCGGTTGTCTTTTGCTTTTGATGGAGATTTTGATGGACTGTCTCCGACCCGACGCCGACTGTGTGTCCCGGAGTCGGTTGAGTTTGCGGTCTGAAGATTGCGAACTTTGAGATATGACTCCGCTATACATTCCGGGTCATTATGATCACACCTAATGATAAACAGTCAAAACACGTAATGTTTTTGACATCACTCATCAATTAATGACATCCCTTAGGTCTTCACAATATAGTCGTCTCTCTCTATAAGCAATGTTAATGAGTAAACAAATCTCATCAATGATTAGATGAACAGAAATGTTACATTTTTGCCCCCTTTTTCACATAAACTTATTTTTGAATAAACACTAATTAAATGTAATTTTTAATATCAAGGAATGAGTGTTTGCGTCGAAATCAGTATATCTTGCGAACAATTTTATACGATATACAAGACATAGGAGTTTTGAAACTTTAGATGCGATTCAATGAAAATAATTTATACAAATATTTATTATTTGAAGTTATATTGAATTCTAAGATATTGTTTAATTGATAACTCAGTTGAAGAAGAGATAAGTGAAGAAAGTATTTAAAAATTGATTTAATATTTTTGATATGATATACAGTTTAGACCAAATTGAAGACACGATTATTGGCTGCGCCGAAGTCAACACAATGTGAACTGAAAGCAAACTTTTTTGAAAACTGGTTTCAAGTCTGCAAAAATCGATCGAATATCTGCCAGTGCTCGGAGAACAGCCGACGCTATGCACTTTGGTTTGCCTGTTGCTCACCGATCATCATAACAATAAGACTCTACAGGACTCCCAACACAACAGACTTGCGCTCACATATTGTGTTGTGTTTTGCAATGTTTCACAAAATTCTTACAATATATTCAATCCATATTTGAAACGAAAGAAGAGTTAAATGAATTGAATCTTATGGACTAAAGTGGACACAAATGGTCTAAGAATGCAATGAATGTTGTCATAGAGACTGATCATAATAAGGGCCATCATTTGGCACACGTACTCTACTCTCACTTGAGAAGAACAGTACATCTCATCGCTTAATGTCGTCCACAAAATCTAATTAAATTTATTTATTTATCTCTAAAATACAATTCGCGAATAAATATCAATTATCTCTTATTTAAGAATTTATTGTTTGCAACAAAAAGATCACGAATTGAGTGATAAACTCATTTTATTTGTATTTCAGACAATTATTCTTTAAATTCTTTAAACGTTTAAAACATAGAAAACTCTTATTTTGTAAACATTTTCAATATATCGTAAAATAAAATAAATTGGATTTTGTTTCAAATGTTTGTAAAGCAATTCAATTATCCTTTGATTTCAACAAAGGAGAAAAGCCACTCTCCATAGGCCGGAGATTTTTTTTCAAATGTCGAGGTACCAACTTGTGTCATACATCATTGGAAAGGTATGACCAAGGGCAACAATAGTGTCCATTAGGTCAACCCGATCT
>JAQIXR010000825.1:0-19044 GCA_034700825.1 Quadroppia sp. Gr-Ori-00064 | reverse complement strand
AGAGAGAGAGAGAGAGAGAGAGAGAGAGAGAGAGAGAGAGATCCTTTATTATGATGAAGAGGCTGTTGTTTGAAGAGTAAAGAAAAGCAGGAATGGCTGGTGTCGTCTCATCTCATTTGCATGTAATCACACTCCGGGCCATTGCATTCACAGCGCCTTCACATTGGTTCTAATCAACGCCTTTTAGAGCTCATCTCATTCCTGAGGGACTGAAGAAAACATTGAACACCGACTGAACACAGAAACGCTTTTTTATATAAAAGACTCTTTGATAAAATAAGGCAAAGAAGCGATGCTTTGCTTTCGTCCAAATTATTTCTCTTCTCTTTTGTCTCTTCTGTTCCTTCACTTCCTTTTAGTTTTGGCTTTTAGTATATATTCCTTATATGTTGGCAGAAGTGATGGCGCATAAGATTCACTCAAAAGGATAACAACACGAAAGTCCACTCAAACACAAAATCATTTTTTATTTTCTCTTCACTTCAATGCGAAGAAAAATCTATAGATTTGTGCAATAGTTTTGGACAACAAATCATTTCTTAGTTTAGATTTAAAGACAAATACTTTTATCACAAAATTTTTGGGACTTTTATTGTGAAACTAAAAACGATTTTTTGATCGATTGGATTCAATATATCAAAAATTTCTTATAACTTGAAGAAAAAGATATATTTCTCATAATTCTATTGAATATTTGAATACACTTATAATATATGGACTTTCAATACCTGTGCCGCAGAAAAGATTAATATAAATTGATCAAAAAGTAGTACATATTCGACAGAATTGCAAATAAAATCTTTTCAATAATATGACAAATAATAGACTATTTATTATCAACTTCTATATGAATATACAATAGAAGTGATTGAAATGCAAACTAAGATATATTTACGACAATCTGCATAACTATTGTTATATTCATTCAATTTATTTCATGCATAAAAACTTGCATTCAATTCAATAAAAAATTCTTGCGAGAGAGAGAGAGAGAGAGAGAGAGAGAGAGAGAGAGAGAGAGAGAGAGAGAGAGAGATCCTTATATTGAATTGAATATAGTTTATAGGAATCGGAATCACTTTTTTCGGGCTTCTCGTTATAATCCAAATTATTTCGGATGAATTGATCGAAAAAGTGGAGTATTATTGACACTAAAGACGAATTAATTTCGACCTTTTGTTGTGAGACTCACAACAACCACAACAATGTCCAACAAAAGCATATTTACTAAAAACTATTTTATTTATTTCTCGCACTCTTTCTTAAAGACTGTTTTCATTTATGACAAAAAACAACTGAAATAATATAAATAGGAATTAAAGAAATGTTTGAGTCGTTTGAAAGTTAGCGAAACGCAGCTGTGATTTGACTTCACTTTTTTTGTCAATGATTTTTCACATTATTGTTATGTTCTGTATTTGGGTTGAAGTGGAGGTAAAACTACGAAATACTATTGAAAAACACTTTTCAACACAAAATGTATTAAAAAAGGTTTTTGTGGACAGTTGTGTTCAATAGAATTCATATATAATTGTAATTCTTTGCAACAAATAATGAGAAAAAAGGAGTATTTTATAAATAGATATACAGTAGAGAAGTGTATAACAAATGGATCGGTCGGTCGGCACAGAGTTAAGGCTTTATGCGAAGAATATTTCAATTTTGAGTTTTGGTATTATATCTGAATTTAACTAAACTCCAAATGCAATACAAAGGCCAGACTTAAGCCCTATTTCTCGTATCAAGGATTAAAATAGTGTTAGAAATAGTTTTCAAATATCTCTATGAAATGAAAGCGAAGAAAAAATAGTTTATTATTGGTTTGGATTGTTATGTGTTAGTCGTGTTGTAGTTCACGCCTATGTGTTGGCGATGACAATAGGCCACTGTATGGCACAGTATGGCCGGTAGGGTCTATGGTGTATGTGTTGTCGTGCTGGGACACAACAATCAATGACATTCTAACGCCTGAGCACTCAATGGCAATGCTTTTTAAATGAAATTTTAAGTTAATAAGTAAGCAAACTGTGCAAACACTACCATTCTTGCCATTCTCTTCACTTCCACTCTTTGTCGTCCATTCCCTCACATCTCAATCATGTGTGACATTCGGTTATCTCTAATACAGACAAAACTTAATCAGCGCTCAGAAAATGCATCAAATGTTAATCAAATGTGGTTTTCCTTTTCTGCCTTCTCTCTGACGGTCAAACACACCATCAAATGCACTGAGATTTTCATTCACTTCTCTCTCTCTCTCTCTCTCTCTCTCTCTCTCTCTCTCTCTCTCTCTCTCTTTCTCTCTCTCTCTCTCTCTCTCTCTCTCTCTCTCTCGAAGCGGGGATGCTATTAATATGTGTAATACTGAGAGCACTGATAGCTGAACACTTTGAGTGG
Source organism: Quadroppia sp. Gr-Ori-00064 (assembly GCA_034700825.1). Taxonomy (NCBI): domain Eukaryota; kingdom Metazoa; phylum Arthropoda; class Arachnida; order Sarcoptiformes; family Quadroppiidae; genus Quadroppia; species Quadroppia sp. Gr-Ori-00064. The sequence goes on along the minus strand of JAQIXR010000825.1, from coordinate 16,647 downwards.
TATTACTTCTCAAAGACTACAATATTTTGGTGTATATGAGACTTAGTTGAGAGTTGAGCACTAGTACTAAAGTTGAGCTTCAGTTCCACTCTAGCATTGGATGCCATGCAATGCCGAGCCTTCGATATATTGCTGGCAATTCTTTTTCTTCAGTTTCAGCACAACTCTATTCGCAGCCAAACTCTGATTACCATTTCATCCATATTTATGAGAAGGGAAGCGAACACAAGCAAAACTGCCTTTCCCCCTAGCAGTCCGTATTTGCCCCCTTCCCAGCACTACACTACGAACCTATACTCAGTATTAGAGCCAGTCTTTTCCTACCGGATCTTTGCTGCTCTTCTCTCGTTCAGTCGTTGCCTAATATACAGCTCTTCATTCCTGTGCTTCAGAGCACAAGCCATACATCCGAAGAGTATAAAAAATCTAAAAAATAGTTGAATGTAAGCACTGGCTCCAAGTCCGTCCCAAAGCACATGCCATACCCGTCCATCCATACAACTAACAAACATTAAAACTTCACTAAATCTATACAGACTTCCACTCAATGCAAAATATAATGCTTTTTGAATAAAGTTTTCACAATTTTTTAGTTTGCGTTCTGTGTTTAGAGTCATATATTTCTGTCTTTTTCATTCAATGGACAACAGATGAGTGAGTGAGAGCACAGGGAGAGCACAGGGAGAAAGAGATTCATCTTTATATTGGGATTTATGATGTGTTCAAACAATAAATTGTACCCAAATTTATGCGATTCAGACATTGAGTTATGCATTCATTGCTTTACATCACAACAAATACATATAAAAAATAGTGTTTGAGTTCATAAATACAAATATTTCATACTTTGTATTACAATGTATTCAAAATTTGAATTTTTTTCGCCCAAAACATACACGAAATACTTGTGTCACAAAACTTATGTATTCTATGCTGTATTTTGTCATAGATTTTCTTACAGTTCGCACACAAAATATAAAGTTTTGGCCGACATTTGACTAATAAAAGTGTTTCAAAACTCTATGAATATAAAAGTGTTTTCCCTCAGAGATAAGTAGTCCTATCAGTCCTATCATTTATGGCTTGTTTAGCACTGTTTTCGAGTGCTTCCAAATAAGCCTCTAATAAATATTCATTTATTCAAACTTAAGTGCTTCGTAAGAGAGCACTGGTATATAAAAAATGTAGGCAATAGTATTGTATGTGAATAAGAATATTACAGAATATTTGTTATAAACTGTATTCAACTGAATATCTGTTCCCAACTCCACATACGATATACACGTCTAGAAAATAATTATCTCTTGTTTTTTAATCCAGTTCTCCGACTGACTGTCAGAAGAGTTCACATTATTTATAATTGCATTCAATTCTAAACACAATTAGAAGAACAATCAAAATAATAATGCATTTGAATATACTTTTGTTTGTTATAGGTATGGAAAGTCATATTATGGCGAAGGGAAGAGTCGTCAAATGTATGACAGGCCACGGATTAAATTGATTTAGAAAATAATGTTTGAAATATTTAAGTTCAAAAAACTAATAATTGATAAGAAATTGTCATTTTATTTACTATTATTTTTATACTAAAATACAATTAATATTTAGTATCAAAACAATTGCAAACTAAGAATCTCTTCGCTGTTGTGAAGGCATTAATAGATTGTGTTTCGATAGAGAGAGTGAGTGAGTGGTGGAGTATATGGTTTTGATAGGGAATCGTATGGAAATGAAGTGCTCAACTGAATACTGAATTTTTAATCGGCTCTTTTGCATAACTCATATGCATAGCCATAGCCATAGCCATAGCATTGCTATTATGTATAATCTAATGCCATTCCAGAGCTAAATAGCATTGAATAGTTTAGTGTTTTACATGTTTACACATTGCATACATTGCATTACATACCATTCCTCTGACATACCAACGCATAGCACACTATTGCATAAATTTATTTTAAGTAATTCAAATGAAGACGAGCTAACAGGTGAGCACCCGAACCATATTTTATGTGCACATGTAGTTAATTTGTGTACTAAACCCCATATCAGCGAAAGATAATGTTTTTTGTTGTAAATGAAATCAATTTAATTAAAAATACATTTGAATTCATTTTGAATAATATGTTGTTTTGCTCTCAAATGACTTAGACTTTGTTGGAGTGGAGAGGATGGAGAAGATCAGTGAGGACTTACACATTTGAGACACAGGCATATGTGCCGGTGCTTAGAGCATTGCATTGGACTACAGATGGAGACTTAGGCCTAAACTGATTGTCGCAAACGATCGACAAAAAAAATTGTGAACAAAATTAGGGTTTTTAAAAAAGTCATATAATCTGAACAATGATCTGAAACGACTGCAAACACTGTTCACTCGACTCCTAATAGCACTGAAAGTGTATTTCAATTTATGGCCAAACAAATACATATAGCATAGGGACAGGGATTGAGTTGGAGTGCGATTGTATTGCCATATAATCCTTTGTTTTATGTCTTGGAGGCGTTTATTCAGTTAATTCTCATTCGCATTCATGGGTTTGGGCTCTGTTTTGACAATGTCCTAACATAAACAATAGCAACTGTACGAGCGATCGGTGCTGTGCTGTCTGTGCTCGAGTATAGACATTATTCTGTTATGTCTAAAAATCTGTGCCATGAATACTGAGGAAGTGATACCAACGGCGCTCTCAAACATTGTTCACATATATAACCAAAACAAAAGCTATTTTTATAAATGGAAATAAAAATCTATTTTTTTTATATATAAATAATATTTCTATAATTCATACGAAAAATACATTTGAAATACGGCTCAAAGTCTATGAGAACTGACATATTGTTGATGTGATTTTGGCATCCATTCGACCGCCTGTTGTCACGAATAATACCTTTTTTATATGTCACACGAAATACCTTTTGCTTTATTACCGGTTACTTAACTGTGAGGCGCGGACACAGACCTCAGGTTTGGCATAAGAGTAAGAATTTTTTTAAATATTTTTTTCTGATTGAAGTGAATAGGAGTTGAAGAAAAACTTTAAGAGAATACTGAATGGAGTGAAAGGTTAAGCTCTATCCGAATCGTGTCCGCACCTGTCTATCCGAGTCAGGATCGTATGATCAGAGAGAGGGCCGACTGAGAGCAATGAGTTTGAATACATGAAAAAAACTTTGTTATACTAAACATATACTGTATATTGTGCTCGTGTTGTGAAGGACTGACACATTCTCTCTGTGCGAACGAAAGTATTATTATTATATTTATGCACAAAATGAGAGGATTTGGAGTTTTATATGTGTTTAAGAACTCATATCTCAGTTCACTCATAAGTATATCTATTTTTCATGTCTCTTATATTCCGCCCCTATTTTTGACTGAAATAAGGTTTGAAGTCTTAATAGAAAAGCAATGAATTGAATGAATATTTAATGTTAGACTAAATACATGTCAAACACCTGAATATGGCTTAGGATTTGACAACATTTGTAACAAAATATGTTTAACACAAGTTTGAGGTAATGCTCATCGGATTAACCCAAATAACTTACCGGTTCCTCAATAGCCGGTTGGGTATAAGGGTTTCGGTTTCATCCGAGTGGAGTCCATGACATGACACCCACTTGAGAGATGGTCTTTCACGCCATCCCTAATAGTATTTCCTGTATTTTCGTGAGTCTGTGCTATTATTCACAAAAAAGAGAATAAAATTGTGGATTAGTTTTGTACCGATTCGGCCGTTCCTTAAAAATTCATTCAAAGCCATCAAAGATGAATGAATAGAATGAAAATACATTGCTTGGAGTGTATAATACCTCGGTTAATTAATTTGAAAAATGATTATATTGTTTGCCAAACACACACACAATGAGACGATAGCCGCACACATAGGGGGCAAACATAGCAATCGGTGCCAAAAAACAGGTATATATTCACCAAAAATAATATTGAATACAACGAACAAATGCTTGTCTTAACCGCAAGGCATTCAACTCAAAGTGATCTTCGTTTGTGAAGACATTAATAATTAAAAGCCAACAAAAGTAATCCAAAACTTAATCTTAAATTAACTAACAATTAACTATTAGACCTCCAAGACCTCCACCTACGAGAGAACCTATACTACCATTCCATCCATTCTTATATTGTTTTTTATTATATAAGAAATAAATTTCAATTAAATTTTTTTTGGGCAAAGCATTCATTAAACCCAATCCCAAAAATTTCTTGTTTTTTGATTATTGCAGTCAATTATTCACGTATTAATGGAAAGCCAACACAAAAAAAACTCTGAACTCAATCAAAATTAGAAAACCCTTTGGTTTTGTTGTTTGGGTCACAAAACATAACATCAGTTTCTATTGTATAGACAAACGAATAGAAAATAAACACAATATCAGAAAATTGTTTTCAATGTAGGCGTTACTCGAGAGGGCTATCTATTTGTGGGCTAAACGTATTTAATTCATATCACATGAAATTGAGACTAAAATATAATTAAAATGTTTTGCAATAAAATTAATATAAAAATCGAGAGAAAAATTCTCTGCTTTTTATTATTGAAGACATAGAGTAATGAAATAAAGTTTGTTTTTTGAATTTTTGTTCATAATTTCTAACAAAAAATGTAATATTAAACGAAAGTCTTATATAAATTGACATTTCTTTCTCTCTTATAAACTTATGAACAGATGAAACACAAGTCATTCAGACGGTTGAGTCGGTTAATGACGGAGTCGGCTATGGCTGGGCTATAGAAACAAACTGTAATGCAATGCCATTTCCAACTCTATTTAGATGATTGTGTACTAAGCTTTCAAATAAAATAGCTCTTCTCTATGGCTAATGCCAGGCACTGGCAGATCAGGGCCAACACTCTGAACACAACTACTTTGCATATCTATAAACTCTTCTCTTCTTTTTTGCAGTTCAGTTGCTATAGAAATGAAGTCTTCGCTCATAAATCAGATAAAGAATATTCGCAAAGAGTCGACACAAACAGAGCAAAGCCTTTTGGATGTGATTGTGGATAGAGTTGAGAGTATATGATATGTCGACCCATAATATGACACATCTCTATATACATACAATTCATACAAATATATCAAAAAATATTTGTGACTTATATTTTAAATGTGACATAAAGTCAGTGTTCATTACATTGTGTATAAGTTTATTACGATTTCATCCCTTTTTCTCTTCAATGACTTTATTATTAAATATCAATATTTAAAAGTGTAGTTCAGGTCGAGTGCGAGCCTTTCGGCGCACAGTCAGTACGACTAGGGCTAGGAGTATGGAAAGTTGTAATGATTTGACAACTGATCAATGTCATACAATAATATATTTGAGTGAATAAATAATTAATTTTTGTGTATAACTTGCAGTCATTTAATATACAAATAGAGTGAAGGCATAAGAAGTGAAGAGAATTCATGAAATTTATTATTTATTGCATTTGTTATAAAATTAAATTCAATTGAATTACTCTTAGTTTGAAATTGCAATTAAAAATTATTATAAAAATATTGCCTAATATTAAAACATAAAGCTATTAGAAGGGTATGGGCTATACTGTACTCCCAGTGTAATAGTGTTTGGCCTAATAGTGAAGCACAAAACCAAAGTAAAAGTCACGTATTTTAACAGTAGAGGAACGTCAAGAAATGGATGTGCGGTTGAAGGGACGCACGTAAAGCACCAATTTTTCAAAGTATGAGTCGAAAAGTTATGGAAAAATATATGACTTGACTATTATTATAGAGTATAAGAGTATAACTTATGTGAACATAGAGTTTATGCCAGAGTTTATGGACTCAACATTAAAACGAATGCATTTTTCAATGTATACTAAAACTTATCCATCAATTGGTTGCTGTATTTTAGCTACACTTTCAATACTCTGTATATAATATTCAGACTAATAGTGACCTATAATTGTAGGTATAATTTCATATTTTATGCTCACTATTATGAGAGAGAGAGAGAGAGAGAGAGAGAGAGAGATAGAGAGAGAGAGAGAGAGAGAGAGCACAAGAAGAGCCCATAACATGTATGCATACGTGAGTGGAATGTGTAGTAAAAGTTGGAAATATTATTAAAAGTTTTGTTCAAATATAAAACTAAATAAAGAGTCGATCGAATGAATGGCATATAATATAATATTTCAGTTTTGGTTAAATTGGTTCCGAAAGAGAGTATATAAAAAATGAAAGGTTTATAGCACAGGCATATAATGATGGTTTGCAGTACACTATATTCTGTGCTATAATATTAGATATACTTTAATACAATTTTTCTATTTTGTTCTGATATACCGAAGAGTGAATCGAAATATATTCCTCTGTTTATGTCATATATTGGGCGCGATATCGGTTTTGTTGAGTGTTTGGCTTAAAGGCCGGGTATGTATGATAGAGGAGATGACGATAAGGAAGAGAAGAGACGACTGATGTATAGTATATGACATACGAACTAACACTGAATGGATGTCTCATCCAAAATGTCGCTTTGCTATCGATATAATGCCTCATCCATCAGACTTAGAGCACCTTCACTGGCAGTCCGTAAAATTGGTGCTCCAATAGTGCAGAGCACAGATCAGAGAGAATCTACCGCTTCGGAGATGTGATGCCCGAAAAGGCACTATTGCTCTGATTTTTGCAATGAATTGACTTTTAATAAAAATTGAGAGAATATTATATATGACTGAAAACTACTCATTGAGTGAGTGCTTAAAAAGTTTTCTTTCATAACCACAGAATGAATGAATGAATGTTTGCAACGAAAATGTTTATTATATAAAAGTTGGCGTTATTTCAAGTCCCCAACTCCCACATCCATCACCATCAGCACAGATAGCACTCACTGCTCTGTAGGCGAGTTGGAAATGGACTCGAACTTCACTTTTAAAAATTGTATCTAAATTAAAGTCGTCGGCATTGGAGACAAAAGTGTAACGGCTAAGGACAGGGAGATCGTAGGCATGCAGTGAATCACAGTATTTGTTTGGCATTAAGTAATTCAAAGTTGACTTTAATGTTAGATATCTTATAATAAATTATAAAAATGAGAATTACTTTCATATATTGAATCGATTCAAACATTTGGGAAAAACAAATATTTTTTTGTGTCCTAAAAAAGAGAGAAAACTTTTTCTGGTCTTTTGAGACGCGATTGAAATTATTGATGACATGAATGATAGCGAAACTGAATCTCATGTCTCTATCTCTTGGAAACACATTAAGAAGTTTTTAAAGTAAACAAAAAATTGAGTTTTTTTGTAAATGTTGTCAAAGATTAATATACGTTAAGAACATAAAGAGAAAACTCTTTCACTTTTACTCTTAAATGGTTTTTTAATCGGTTTTCAAAATACATCAGAAATGAATTTGTCGTCAACTGAACCCAAAAAGTTGAGAACATATTTCATTAATCACTTAATCAAACAAAAGAATAATTACTGACTTTTGATATATTGTGATTTGAATCGATTGTCAAATAAAATGAATTATTTATTATAAAATAATAACTTATTTATAAATTATAATTCCTTTTCACTCATGCATTCAATTCTTAATATTAGATATAATTTTAATATGTTTTAAATCAATGAAAGCCTAATAAAGAGTGTGAATGAATGAGAAATCTTTCAAATTTATTATAATTGAAAGCATTTTATTTGATATTCAAATAAATATTTAATGTCTATATTATGTAAAGGTTTGCAAACCATTGAATCAAAATGTTTTAAATGAAAATTTGAATATTTTTCTATAATATTTGAATAATATTTTTGAATATATTTAAAAAACAAAACAAAATAATCATATCTTAAATGTTTGCTAAATTGAAAACATTATTAACAACTAATAATAAAATTTATCAAAAATGTTATTAAATTATCAACACTTAAGTCACTAAATGAAAAAAAAACAAAAATTAAATGCAATTCATATGAGTCTGTAATGAAATATTTGTGAGAAAAAATTAATTTATAGTTTCATTTTTGTTAGTTTTTTCATAATTTCTTACATCTGATAAACATATGAATCTCTAAATAATATTTTCATTGAATTTTGTTTTATTTTTGTTGGCATAAAATTATGATAAATCTCAATATAAACCAAAATTACATCGAAAGTCAATGTTTTTGTTGTTGTGATTGAATTTATGATAAGTTAAATATTAAAATATAAATATTCAATACAATGTCTGAACACTTTCATCACATGTAATATTCATTACACAGAAGCAAATGCTTGGATTGTATGGCAAAGAATATTTGAATTCTTCGCTCAAAATAAATATAAAAAATAAAAGCAAAGAAATTATAATAAAGACAAAAAAAGAGTATTTTTTGTGTCGATTAACTTATATGCAAAACATGTTTTAGTTTAGATATGATTAGCATTACTTGTGATTAAATGGATTCTCGATTTTGATTACTTGTGCCAACAAAACACATGACAAATGAGAGCACAGGGATATTGAGGGATATTCTCAACAGTTGTAATTACGGCTCAAATACAGAATTATTTAAGAAGAGAATTACTTTTGTATATCATTTTGAAAACTAAATGATTTATTTGAAAAAATGTAAATTATATTTGAGTTTAATTTATTCAAAGCCTGTATTTTTTTGTTGCAATTCATGAAAACTCGAGTGAAAACACTTTTATATAGAAATATCAAAAACAATTGGATTTATAATATTCTCAGTCATTATTATAATTTTTTCTTCCTTTTTTAGGGTCTAATTATTAACTAATAGTGTTTTCAACGAATGAAACCATTAAAAAGTTTGTCTCAACGTCTTTGACGACAACGAATGAGAAATAATAAAACAAAAAAGTCATTTAAAAGCCATAAAAAAGAGACAAAAAATAAAAATCATATATAAATCAAAAAATGGTTTCGATTTTTAACCAAAAACAACTTAAGAGAGTTTTTTGAGGCAAACGATTGTTCGTATATTTCATCAAAATATCATTTATCATAATTTACTTTTTTGACGTATAGTAAGTATAACACATATATCGACAGCGCCTATAACTAAACGCCAAAACTTTTTGACACAACACAAGACATGCAACAAATATATTGAAAGACAAAAATCCATTTTTGTATATGAAATGTGGAATAAAAAACAGCGAAATATGTTTTTTCACTAATAATATGTAAGAAATATATTGTGATTCAAAAGGAATGGTATTATAATATTGGGTTATATTACAAATAATCAATAGTTAGTGGAATTGCAATCGCATTACATATTAGATATAGATTTCATATTAGAGTCAAAATATGGAAACAATTCTTATAAATGAATATTTTAATTATGTTTATTGAATGCATCGATGCTTTCAATCATAATATTTTGTAATCAAAACATTCAAAACAACTCTCTTAACGAGACAGCGAACCCAAGAGATGGACCTTGTTAAGATATTAATGATAATAATAATTAATTTTCTCTCCAATAAATTTCAAGAGAAGAGAATTGTTTTAAAATTTTGTTTAAATGTTATTTATATGTGAATTATATGTGAATTAATTTGAATAAAATGTGTTTCACTTTCTTTGCTATGCATTGATATTAAGGCTTAAAACTGCTAATCAGCTTAGCTTTGATGAAGCCTTCAAACAAAATGTGATTTAATTTAGTTTTGCCTTAAAATCTGTGTTATGTCTGTCTGTTTGTCTGCCTTTCATACACATAATGTAAGGCAAAAACAATTTGAATAATGAATAAATGAATGCATAAAATGATAGACAACAACAACACACAAGTGATTGATCGCTTAAATGAAATTTATTGATTAATTGCTTTGAAATTGAAATATAGTATAAAATTAGAGATTCGTAATAACATTGCAATTATTTTCGGAGATTATCAACAAAAGGAACGAGAGCATAAAATCTCAATTTTCACAAGAATGTCTCAGATTATATAATGTGCTATCTATTAGCCAAACAGCGTTATAGATTCGCGGTATAGATAGAGACATACTGTGCTCACCATGTTTTGAGTGCAGGCCATGCAGTCTCTAAACACAGCCATTTGGCAACTGATTAACATTAAGTGCCTTAAGGTATGGAAAGTTTGCAAAAAGACAGAGAAATCCCTTTAATTAGCATTTATGCAAATAGTCATCAATTAGTTGTTGTGTCTCAACGTTAGAGTCATTGGAAGGCCATTCAAATAGAGATGGATTTGATCGTCAATTATGTAATTGGAGGCAAGAAATGAAAATGAAATGAATGAATGAAAATGAGTTGAATGTGATGTGAAAGTTGTATGAAACTGGAAATGCATTTCTCGACTCTTCTCTACTCTGGCGAAAAGTTGAGCTTATTTTACACTATTTGTTAGACTGTCCGACAATTAGTGTTTGTCTCTAAAAAAATATTATATAATAATAATTATTGGTTTGAATTGAAGTCGAATTGAGTTTATGAGCACTTATTGTTAATTTTGCATAAATGCATATTAAGGGGCGCTTCCGAAGGGTTTTTCACTGCAATTATCGTTTTGGAGCTCAAAAATCACTCGTTTTCAGTCATAACCATTTTCTGGTGAGAACACGTACCAGTGCTCAGTCCAGTCTTATTTGTTTCAATGCTCACTGTGTTGTGTCGGTGCTCAGAGCACAGCCAATATTAATGACATACAACCTAACTATCCCAACGTATAACCAAATGGACGGTTATATTAGTCCAAACCGAGTTATAGACCCAAACGGAATACGAATAAAAATGCGTTTGGAATATAAAAAATACATATAGACTGACAGCACCGGCATAGGCATAGCTCAGGCATAGCACAGGCATTAGACAACATTAAACAAAGGGAATCACTGTTGGCAGCGATGGTAGGACTGTATCAAAACATGATAGCATTGGGCAGAAAGCGATTTGAGGTCATCACCCCTGAGCACAATGATCATCAATTCATGCTGTGGTCAGTTTGGGTCCGACATAAATGCCTGTTATGGCCTGTTATGGCATTAGGGTCTGACTGTTAACAACTGATGCACACAATCATCATCACTGCATCCCCGGCCACATGCATAAGAAGCAATTGATGGGCCAAAACATGACGTCTACATGAAGTGCATAAAAGAGTAGAAAATACAGTATTTTTTGTGTTGGCCTCAAATCGATGTAATCTAATAGAAATGCTATGAAATTATAGCGATTCTGATTGACTCAAACATAACATTCACTTTTTTGCCATTACTTACGGCCGGGTATTGTATGAATGCATTAGTATTATTGGCCGAAACCCATCAATGAAATGTTGATCCAAATTAGTCTTCTCTACAAATGGATTACAAATTTTGTGACTTTTTTAGTCAATTATATCTCAACAAATCAATGGATGAGTTGTGTTGGGATTGCAGTCGGAATGGCATAATGTTTGAGCAAAAAAAATATTTTATTTCCAAATCCAGAATATATTGGTTTTGATTATAAAAATCCATTCAAATATCAAATATAAAACTCTATTAAATTCTATACGATTTTCGTCGAATAAATTGAGACAAAAGTGAAATTCAAGTAATTTTGATGCGATATTTGAGTGCCTAATAATGCCTTTGGAGTATTATGAGGACAGTTAGCAAAGTAAGTAATGGTGAGTAATAGCACTTATAGACTATATTCGTATCAAATTATATCTGAGGTGTAATATAAACACCTCTCACACAGACTGTGAGGTCCTGTCATTTAGGGCACTGTCGACCAAATTCACAGTCGATGTCAATAAAACTCAAACTACAATTCTATCGCATTTTGGGTCTGATTTAGCCATGGATTCACAGCACCGGTAGTTATTGCAATCAACCCAATTGTGGGCATTTGTTGTGTATATATTATATTATGGAAGTTCACAAAAACTCTGAGCGACACAAATGACACACATGTAGCTCCTGTAGTCCCGATGCGATTGCATTATCAAATTTAACGCCAAACTAACACTGGTATAAAGCTCTGCCTGGGATTGACAAAAGAGACCGTAGGGTGCCAACTGTTAGGCACAATATACAGTGCCTGCTATTGAAGAGAGTGACTCTGTCAGTGCCAGTTAGCACTGTTAGCATAGTTAGCACCCGAACTGAATGAGACTGAGCCCAAGAATGAGACTCAATCGGAGCACAAATGTACGGTAAGGGCCGGTCAGATATGGTTTGGTTAAGGCTTACAATAAACAACAATACGTCGGCTTTGCATTTGTCAGCACCGGTATGACATGTGTTTCCTTTCCACGGCATTACATACATATAACAAGAATTCACTTTTGGACACACTTTCTCTAATGCCAGAACCCCTCGGTTCAGTCCGTTGGACGGGTAGAAAAAGAAGTCTGTCCTCTCTATTGTGTTATATTTATGAACCATTTATTTGAATCGTTTTTTATTGTATTTTAAGACAACATTAAATGAAATGAAAAATTAATGTAAAATAAATTGATTATAAATTTTCAACACTTTTGAGCGCAATATAAGATATGATATTTTGTTTGAATTCAACGAAAACAACAAAAATCGATATTTTATTTCGTGAACCACTTCTACACAACATATACTACTGCTATATATCAATACATTTGCATTGCTTTGCTATTCATATGTCTTAAACCAATACTAATATGAATTCATTTAAATTTAGTGAAAATTAATTCAGCCATAAATCAGACCTTTAATGAAGGCCTAACACGACAGGCCTTCAAACGATATAAATATAAATAACTTAATATCGAAATTATATTAAATATATTTATATTTACATAACATATAAGACATACAATATATAAATATTTACTCCAATTGTAATTGTAATAAATTTTGTCAAACATTCAAAACAGAATTAATTAATTAATTTGATTATTGGGTCGATTGGAAAGACGGGTGCAGTGGAAAAGTCCTTAAATCCAGGGTTAATATCAACTAATTATGATTCACAAAACGTACACAACTTTCTGACATCATTTCGTTCAAAACTAAAGTCTTTTTAAGTGTATTAAAAAGACTAAAAAATTATATTTTGTGCCGGAATTGCAATCAAATGCATGTTTGAGATATTGTTTGAAATATTAAGCGATTCTTAAAATAAAGTATAAATTAAAAATTTTTAGTAATTATGAAAATGTTGTGAAATTTGTAATATTTTTATGTAAATTTTTCTTCAAATAATTTTTGTTTCTTTCAAAATAATGATAATTTTATTGTGAAATTCCCAAAATCGACACAAAAAAAACTCAACTAAATATAAGAATACAATATTAAATATCAAATAAAACAACAATTGTTTTAACAATTATACGTTTGGATTATATTTTTGATATGAAAATTAGATTAAAATTTGAAAAATATTCAAATAAAATGAATATTTAATGCAATCGAAAACTTTTTATGTAAAAAGTGATGGAAAATAATAGAAAAATAATACAAAACAATAAAAAATATTAGAATTAATTAATGAATTAGTGAAAAGAAAGTGCAATAAAAACTTTTTATTGAATCCAATTATTATGAAAATTATATAAATATTATGTTATTATAGAAAATGTATTTTATGTTTATGTCAGTCATAAATGTATTCTTTGTCACAGATATAGATTCGATGCCATAAAACATGTATTGTATATACGAGTCGACCGTTTCTTTCTGTTTCATTTGGTCAGACCCGCAGGACATGACAGCGCTGGCAGTTATTGCAGCGATGGGACACTCAATGAGCAATTCATTGCTATGTAAAATGTATGCAAAATGATCATGGTAATGTGGATTTCGATTTGCGCCCAACAATTAGTCCCTTAACTATACAATTCGGATGCGATTCTTGTTTTTATATTTCCGGCCCTTTTTATGAATTTGATGTCCGATTGCAATGAAAATAACATATAATTAATAATTACTCAAAAAATTATGAATATATTAAAAGAAAAACTTTTTTTGAATAATAATTATTTTGAATGTCCGAGGATTTGACAAAACAATACATTTATAACAAATTTCTTCTTTCAATGAAATGAATTTAATTAAGTCTTTCGTTGTCTTAAAAGTCAAAAAATGTTATCTTTTTTTTGATGAATAAATTGAAAAATCAATTTCAACATTAAATTCATGATTAAGTGGTTTAAAGTATTGGATCAAATGGTCTACAATTTGAATGACAGATATCGTGCCTCACGTTCTGAGCACATCGAGACGGCTTCCATACCTGGCCTTACACTCAATATTTAATTGCATATAAAAATATAGTTTTGATTGGATTTAAGGCCAGACCTAAAACTATTGTGCTTTAAGAATAGCATAATTTAAGCGATTATACAGTTTGCGGATGTGATGCCCAGTGCCTTAGACCGAAAGGGAAGCCATTTATCACTGGTATTATATCTAAACAATAGAGGACTGGAAATAAGCAATTTTGAAGTGTCGGCGTCTATGCCCTGACCGGTAAATGGGATATAATATAAGAAATTAGTCAAAGCGTGCATTCGGTCCCAAAGAGAAAATAATGCGAGAAATAAATACACTTTTATTACAGACTTAGAGGTGTTTCGAGTAATTTGTTTAGAGCTTCGGATGTGCTATAAGACAAACATGATATCAATACAACTGTGGCCAATGTAATCGAAACCTCAGCACAGGGAGAAAATGCGGAGCAGATTTAAGATAGTGAGTGAGTGTGAGAATGATTTGGCTCTTTGTTTGAGTACATCTGCGAAGAAAATATCAAATTATATACCAATCAAATGAAATTATAACGAATTATAACGCCTTTAACCATATATTTATGCCTATTATCTCCACTGAAAACAACTCTCAAACAAAACAAAATATATTCTTCAAATTCAGTCTAAAATTTCTTTATACAAATCAAAAACCATTTTATAACTTGAATATCAAACACATTTGAAGAAGAAAATTATCAAAAAATGGTTTTCCTCTCAAACGTGTGTTTGAAATGACTATTGCTTTCAACGAAAAATATATATAAAATTTCAAAACAATTACTGAAAGAAGAAAAAGAACTCTCTTTTAAAGGGGTATATAATTGATGTCTGAACTGAAAACTGAAGTATTTTTTCAGTTAATATGAAATACTATTCGTTGAACAGAAAGAGAGGGAACAGTATTTGTGAGAATCATTTGTCCGTAAATTAGTTGATTGTAACCATTGTTAACGATTTACACAATGTTTATGCATAGGAAAGATAGGAAAGGGTGGGGCAGAGAAGTATGCAAACTATGTTGAGTGCACTGCAGAGCACGTTATCATCAAATAGCAATCCCAATAATTATGCCCCTGTAGTGCAGGTGTCCTAATGCTAAGCACTGCCTCACCATTAAATTTACTCTCATAACTACCAGTGCCAGCATAGGGATCACTTGAGCACAACTGAACAAATTGCAGTTACAAGAGAGACAATTCTGGCGATAATTTGTGTCATTTACGGGCCCTAAGGCCGGCTCCCACTATAGCCGAACCCATTGCTGTTGAGCACAAGTGCATAGGAGGGTCTTTAGGGCTGACTGAATGGAACTGAAGCAAAATGTTATATAATTGACAGCATTTGGCCATTAGTTGTGAGCCGTGTAATGAAGTAATGCTTGTTTGACGGCATTGTGAAGACTGTCATTAGATTACAATTAGATCACAGTCTCATCACTGCATCCGATGAGCCAAACGTCAAACACTTTGTGATAAATCGCATTTCGTTTCGACCTAACCGTCAATTTGGTGCTAACGGTGCCCAAACATACCATACTTGGCCAAAGCAACCAACAGGTCAGGCACTCACCTAAATAACAACACAACTGTTCACAAGTATATGATCTCACGATTGCTATCAAAAACGAAGAGAAAGGAAATGATAGTCAGAAAGACATCACAGACTGCATGGCATTTGACTGGCAGAGGAATGTCTTGCCAGAGGTGACGGCCACCCATTCCTCAACTAATATGAGGTTTATTACACTTTTTATGCATAATATCCGACAAAAACAATGAGAAAATTGCTTTCAATTCATATGAAAAACGATTAAACGTTTATTGACTTCATTACAGGATTTGAAACAAAAGTTAATCAGAAATAAATCAAAACAACTCTTACTTTGGATTTAAGTCATTGATGAACAATTGGACACAATTTCGACAATTCTTTTAAATATAATTAGAGAAAAATAGCGTTTTATTCACTTTCACATGAATTGTGAATACGATATGAAATGATAATAATATAATCACACAATCATTAACTGATAACTGGTTTCGAGTCTCTATTCGTTGATAGACTCGAGAGTTGTATAACTCATCTCATCATTGGATGTATGGCTGGGATAACAATATGGCCGACAGAATGGCATCTCTCAGTTTTGAGCACATTTTTTACGACAATTTTCTCTTTCAAAGTTGTCGTAGAATATAATACGAGTGAGAATTGCGGTGAAGAAAAAGTTTTGGTTTATGGGAGCAACCAATACGTGGAGAGCGTTGGCGGACGACTGAGGCCTATGTGAGACAACACAGCGTTTCTTTGCCATCAGTTTTGATAATTAGCTCTTCATCTGCATTGCAATTGTCGGCACTGAATGCCAGCGCCGGATAATTATCGCGTTAATGCGGATCATCAT
>JAQIXR010000824.1:0-19056 GCA_034700825.1 Quadroppia sp. Gr-Ori-00064 | reverse complement strand
GTCTGTTGTTGTGGTGGTCGACCAGTGGGTTGGGCGTAAGCCAACCACCCCTCCTTCAACACCGGACCCCCTCTACACTATTCAATATATAGCAAATCGTGACATAAAATACAAGTGATAATGATTTTAAGTCTCAGTCCTAACAAAACATATAAATCACTGTTTAATAAACAAAATATGATTTCATGAAAAATTGAAAATCATTTCAATTAAATGACAGCAAAACTCACTTCAATTCGTTCGCACAAATCAACGACACATTGAATTCCTATTGAATTCAACGGCACTTGAATTGTATTATCAATTTGTTTGCAATTCTCTATAAATTACACGAAATGGGAATAGAGTTATAGTTATGGAATAGTTCTTCAATTCAATACTCATTGAACAGACTTTACAACAAATTATAATTGTTTTTGTTTTATATGAAAGACGTTATAAAAATTAATAGTTATTTTTAAATGAAATTAATTTTAATTCCAGAGAGAGTTTAAAATAAATTACATATATTTAGGTAATATATATTTATATAATTTTTTGTAATTTACAATTTGTTCTCATATTTAATTGTAATGAATTGAATGAAAGAGAAATCATATGAAAACTGAATTATAGTCTTGAAATCACTTTATTATTCGTAACATTTGATTGCATAACGTTTTCGCCTAAAAATATTTTCTGCATTTCTTCAACAGATTTGCCTTTAGTTTCGGGAACAAAGAGTACGACAAATATAATACTGGCCACACATATAGCGGCCAATAACCAAAAAGCACCGTAAGGTTTGATATCCTCTTCAAATTGCACAAAGAATTTTGTTATGATAAAAATGGATGTCCAATAGGCACAGGTAGATATTGAACTGACCACTGCTAATGCAAAACCTGGAGTGATCTCAGACACAATGAGCCACGGGATGGGACCGAAGCCTATGGAGAACATGACTACAAATACAATGATACAAACGAGTGGAAGCCATCCGAGACTGTTATCAGCTTCGGGTGCACTCGTTGTCGACGCCAATGAACTGGAAGTGGAATGTAATGTATTTGATGAAACACTGGCTATTGTGGTGTTCACGACAATTCTGGAACTCCTTGTTATGTAATAATAATAGCCCAGTACTCCTAAACTGATCCCTTCCCCAACGCTTGATATTAGCAGAAGAAATCTTCGACCAAATCTGTCGCCAAAAACACCACTACATATAGTGGCTAATACTAATAAGGCACCGACCATACATGTGCTCACATTGGGGTCTATCGCAGATCCGGACTCTTTGAAAATATCAGTCATATAGAAATATATTGCATTAATTCCAGAAAGTCTTTGAAAAACCATTAGAAATATTGATATCATTAATGGCTTATAAAAGTCCGGACGAAGTAATTGACTCATTGAGAGTCCGGTATCACTTGACGACTGCTCTACACTTTCCTCCAATTCCTTCAGTTCCAGCTCTATATCACTTCCACTTTGTCTCAGTTTTCTGAGCGCATCGACCGCTTGAGAACATCGTCCAAACTTCTTGATGAGATAGCAAGGTGATTCTGGCATAAACAGCATGGAGACAGTCATGAGAGCACCGGGTATTAGACCTACTAAACAAAGCCAACGCCAACTACAGAAGAGTCCGAAGACATCGATGTATAGGATTCCGATTACGACAAATATCTGTAAAATAATTGTAAATAACATTCAATTGAGTTATAAATGAAGAAAATCTTATAATTGTCTCTCACCTGAAATCCCGTTCCTAACAGTCCTCTTATACTCGGTGTCGATAATTGTATACAATATGTCGGCGCAACTCCTGATTAGGGGTTGAATCATAAAAATGTTGACAATTATTGTTATAATTCAATACCGCATATCATTCCCGAAGCGAAGCCACAGATGACTCGTCCCAATATGACCAACCAGTCTATCCTTGAGATCCTATTTGCGAAAAACCATTAATTGCTTCAAATTTGAACATCAAATCAAACCCTAATACCAGATAACAATCCAACCGATGGTAAAGATCGGACCCAAACCTATCATTGATTTTTTCCCGCCTAATATCTGATATGTCGGGCCTTATATGGGATGAGGAAATGGATGTAAATATATTTGAAGACACTTTAATAATCATTAAACTCACCCCCCAATAGTCCTCCCGCCAAAGCACCCAATGTTACCGATGAACCAATCCATGTCTTACTATTTTCTGTCACATTAGGTGCTGTTCCCTTTGACATGTCTGGTAGTGCCGGTGCTGTCCAGCCTTGGGTTTGGTATATATTGTGTTAAATATTGCAAAATAAGTAAACCATTTATTATATTCTAACCGAGAATAGCGCCCATACACATAGGACCCATGAGTGCGGACAGGGCTGCCAACCATACCCATAACGACGGTCTTCTATTAACTTCATTATTATTCATTTGAATATTTTTTTATATAAATAATCAAAAACTATTTGATCAAAAGAATCGTAAAATAATATAAAAATTAAACAAATAAATTGTGATAAAAATAACTCTTTATATTTTAAGTCAATTATTGAATATTTTATTAAAATCATTAATTTTTTAAGAAATTCAATGAAAAATATTTTAATTAAAATTAATTTATTATTGCTTTATATGATAATGAAATTCAATTACAATATCGTAATGTTATAAGTCCAGGGTTATATTAATATCAGGGTGACTTTTTTTACATCCTACTTATATCACTTATATCACGTGATATAAAATTTTTTAAATTTGATTTTTAAACAAATATTCATTATTTTTGATAACAAAACCAATTTTGATAAAACAGAATATTCTGTAGATATGAATGTTGTGTTTGGGTTGTCCTTACGAGCGGTTGAGGCCATTCCGCCCAAACAGGACTCCAACTGTCGGAGTGAACGTCGCTTTGTTTGACCGACAGAAACATTATATAATTAAAGGTCCGTTTCTTACCTTATGGTCTGTTCCGATGATAACGCCAACGGAAGCAAAAGTTGATGAAAATATAAGATTACGTCAATTATGAGAACATAACATATTTTATGCTCTTTTCAGACATTATATTCAAAGATATTAACTCTTTAGTGATTTTGATAAATATATTGATAAATGTTTTTAAATATGATTTGAATGACATGTCATTTAATGTTGTTTTCAAAACATATTATATTTTTTTGAATAAGATTTCAATTTTGATGACTGACTGAGAGAGCGTTGAAGTGAAGGAAGGAGTCATTCTATGGTCTGATTGTCCAGTTTGATGATAACCCATACCATTATCAACACGTAGACAATCGTATAAACAATCATAACAATGAATGTCAGACAAAATGTTGGCATAGATTTGGTGAAAAATATGAAGACAATGACAATGGCATTGATTATGATCACAAAAGCCATTGTTATCTTAAGCCCAAGTATTAACTCTTCGTTATCTTTGCATTTAATGAGCACTTCTTTGTCTGATTTGCACTAATGGTATAATTGATTGAGAATTCTTATAATGTTTTCTTATGTCTCACCTCAAGAAATGGCAGATTAGGTTGTGATGGACTGAAGCAATAAGTGATGGTTTTTTTCACAGAATATAATATAATGTGTGAATTCAAAGGAATATTCTGTGGACCGAAGACTCCGACGATTGGATGCTTTCCTTCAATGCCATTTAGATCACAATTGTCTGTAATATTCTCTTTACGGCAATAAGTCTTGAGATTGTCATCAAACGATTTGGTCTTATCTTCAATATTGCTATAATTCTTGAACTCAAAACAAAGATATCTTCGTCTATAAGTTTGATCCGGAGCTGATATCAGGGTCTGATTCATAAAACAGTACACATTTGCCGACAATTGAAGTGAAACTTTTGGAACAAAATCATCACTAAAACCAATGTTGGTTTCATTGACGGATTCGATGGCAGAAGTGGTCCTCAGATCCCATCTATCGCTGCCTTTGAATTCTCGCCATTCAATCGATGGCTTCTCTCTCTTGAGTAGAATTTGTATTAAAATCAATTTTAAACAAAAGAATCAATTGTTTAATACCAATACAAGTCCTGATCCCTTCACCAACGAAAGGCCAGTTATGTATTTGCTTCCAAACCAATCACTTTTTGATCCATTGGTGGACACAATCTTCACAACACTTTTGTTGTCGACCTTTTGATTCGAAAGCAACCAATAGTTGTGTCCAATGATTAGAGCCATCGAAAAGTTGTTCTTTGCGTCTGAATTGGTTTGAAAACTATAGTCGACTTTAAAGCCATTGTTTTTAAACGTTTGGCAAAAATCAATTGAATTTATGACCGGAAGTGAGAAACAGAGGAATACTATTGCAATGAATGAGACATTCATTAAATGAAAATTATATCAATTCTTCAGTCAATACCAAATGGAGTTATCGTCTCAAATGTCATCTTTTCACTGATTGAAGAGTTTTTTTTGAAAATGAATTTCACGTGAATTTGAGTTGAGTTTTGATTCAAAACTTTTGAATTTAATAATAATTTGTTTTATTGAATGAATTAAACATTTTATGAATGAATGGAAATATTATTTTCATTTTATATGATTTAAATGAATTCAATGAATGAGAAAATGTTTCAAAAAATAATATTTAAAAGAAATTTGATTTTCAAAAACAAATCAATATTTAAAACTCAAATGTTTTCACAGCAAAAAAAGGATAGAAAAACGAAAAATATTTTATAATAAACTTTTTTATACAATAATTTGTGAACAAAAGGCAAAAAAAATTTCATTTCTTTTTCTTTGTTGAAAAAACAAATCGATTGACAAATAAAATGAATTTAAAGACAAATTGATATAAAAAATGAATTTCAAAACAAAACAAAAGATTTAATAATCAATTCAACTCTAAATAAATGTTTTGAAAGTAATTCACATTAAAGTCGAAGAGAAATAAAACAAAATTTCATTTTCTCTCAAAAGAGAAAACTCTAAAAAAAATTAAACCAAATTTTTTTTCTTCAAAAATTCAATGATTTTTTTGTCAGATTTTGTTTTGTTTTTTGATTCACTTTTTTTTCTTCCATTGAATCTTAATTTTTTGGGAACTGTTATTATTACTGGAACTCAAACCCGTTGTCGCCTTCTTATTGGAGCCATTGTTGGCCTCCATTTCCGCGAGCGCTGCCATTTGTTGCCTGGCCTTCAACATGAGCTCATCGGAGGTCATGGCCGCCACGACCTTACTGTGCGCCCCCGACTCTTGTGATATTGTTGGCAATGGTTTCTGTATTTTGGACCGCAATCGAGGATCAGTTTTCGCCTCTGCTATGGTGTCGGCGCCCGCAGTCGTTTCGATTGCTGTGTCGGCTGTGGTAACAACAGGTGTATTGACTTCAATGATTGTTGTCTTCAATGGCGTCACCTCTTCGTCGAGATCCATGGGTTCCACTTCAGGTGAGGGTTCGGTTAGTTCTAATCAATGCAATAAAATATCAATTAGTAATTGAATGCACCGTTCGTTCCAATACCTGAGGAGGCGATAGCTTTTGATCCAAAGTTTTCGACAATAGGGTCGACAAATTTGAACCCCGAGGCGGCCACCGCTCGAAGCCTTTCCTGTTGCTCTTCAATCTCTTGTGTCTTCTGTTTGACTGTCGAGAGTATGTCCTGAAGATTCTCAGGAATTGTGATGTCTTTGAGTGACGCAAACTGTCCGTCCAAACCGGGTATGAGTGACGTCGAACCGGTATTTAATGAGTTTCGAGAGGCGTGCGCTTCGGCCTCAGCCTTCTGTTCCTCCAATTGCTTCTTCTGTTCGTCAACTTTTGCGGTCAACTGTTCCAGAAGTCGTCTCTGGAGTTCGAGGTTCGATGAGTTGGCGATCGCCGACAACACCGAAGACGTCATTTCCACTGGATTTGCACTTTTGGCGATTTGTTCCATCAATTCAGGTATGGATTTCGTTGACTGAGTGGACATTGAGTTAGAGCTCGAGAGTTCTGCCTCTTCGGGATCGTATGGCTCGTCATCGTCTGCCACAGCCTTTGTACTGGTTTTGAGTTTAGTGGTTGTCGTCTGCGGAGGAGTATATGAGACGTCGTCCATGTCTTCAGGCGATGACTCGTTCGATGGTGTCTTTGGCGGTGGTGTATATGAACGGAATTCCGAAGAATTGGAAATTGTCTTCGATTTGGTCGTATTTGAGGATGAGGTCTGAGATGTTTGAGGGCCGGCATGTCTTTTACTACGAATCAATATTCCTAACAACAGGTTCGGACGCATAGACTTCTTGTCCAGACCTGAGTGACAATCAATGGACACAACAATCAATAAAAGACAAGAAAACAAAGCTATCATTGAATACCGGGTCCGTCGAAAGGGAGTAACACTTCAGGAACTTCTTTGCTCTTTGGAAGCGGAAGAATATAGAAGTCCTTCAACCACTTTCCGGAAGTGCCGACAACACCGTATCGGCTCCTGGAGTTCAGGTACTCGAAGAAGGCGTCATAACCTATTCGTTCCTCTTTAGGTGACACGAACTTCACTAAACCTATTTCTGTTCTCGAAGAATATTTCAATTTCTTGACGTAATCGAGCACTTGTTCCGGTGCTATTCGGCCACAGACAGTGATCTGTTGCGTCACATCCTATGAGTGGTAATCAAGAGTGAAATCAATGTCAAAACAAAGTGCAAACAATACCTGAGATAAGAAGTCACCGACAGTTCCGCTCACTTTGATCGCATTCGCGGCAAACTTTGCCACGTCTTGCATAAAGATACTACCCTTCCAAACGGGCCGGGAGGCAGACGAACTGGAGGGCACTTCCGGTGATGACAGCGTTACGGTAGAGGACGGCAATTCATGACCGCCATCTTCGTCATCAGCACCGGTCGATCTCTTGGGTAAAGAAAAGCTGAGTTTTGCCGCCTCCAGAAGTATTTTATTGGCCGAATCCGGATCCACACGAACCCTCTTAGGGGTCGGGCGTGACGTCTCGTCACGTTTTGATGATTGATGTGATAATGACTTCTTGTGTATGTCTTTGCTGTCATTCGACTGTTTATTTGTACAGATCTTACAGTTGTTTGAAAATAAATGTGTTTTATGTTGTGATGTCGTGTCGAGAGTGGATGTGCCCATCAGGTCCAACAGTCCGGGTGCTGTCGGTGTCAGAGCTTTCAGAGCATCTGAAAATATAATACTTATAGAAAATGATAACAAAATTGAATGGATTTGTACCTAATTTTTGTTCACTTATGGTTTCGCTGACGATATTGTTTTCGATGAGTTCTTCGCCTTTATGTGTCTTTTTGACGATCACTTGATTCACTTTATCGGCGGCGTCTCTTTTGATCATCTCTAACATCGATATCTTCTCCCTTTCCCGCCATTTCGCTAACTCACTGCTCGCCAACTCTTCCGCAGACATTTGGACGAGTCGTTCGGGACCTATCTTTCCGTTGACTACTTTGCGAAACAATCCCTGATTTTTCGTGTCTTTCAGATTGAATATAAGGGAACGGTATTTATTCCTATATTTGCCAGACGTGTCTTTATTGAACACTTTATATAATTCCTCTTCTATTCGATTAGCGATTCGTTGGATGTCTTTGGAATCGATCAGAGATTCATTCGCTTCTTTGCATCTGATGTACAGAAATGATAATGAAATGTGTTTTTCGTGAAACAAGTCATTCAAATACCTGTTAATCAATGTCTCCTTTAGTGTTGTCCTCACATTAGCTCTGATAGGGTCCGGGCCGTCAAAGTCACCGCTCCTGCTATTACTTCGAACGATAGACGCTTTGCTCTTTTCTTCCTTTTTAGGACTCTTTTGTGGCGTTAAAATTGTCTTTGGATTCAATTCTTCCTTCTTTTTGTCTTTTATAACCGAAGGCCGAAAGCATTCAAAAGTTGGATTCGCTTTAATATACTCCAAGACATCCCTCTCTGCTATCGAGTCTTTGCCAGACAGCAGACGTCCGCTCGCCTTCTCGACCAGAATCACCCGGCGGTCAATGTCTCTGACTTTGATACCCGATTCATACTTCTCTTTTCGAAGATTTCTCAACTGTTTTACCGTTTCGTTGACATGACTTTCAATGCAATCGTAATTACAATAAATCGATGTCTCGTTTCGCACAATCTTTCCACACCCGGAAGGACAGAACCGCTCGACAGGTGCCGACGTCGACGTACGCCTGGGTTCAATAGATGTCTTACGTGCAAATGCCGTCACACCGGGTGTGCCGGGAGTTGTGGGCGTCGGAGGTGTAGAAGTAGAGCTCTTTTTGATTGGTTCAGCTTTGAATAAGTCCTCAACAGTCGGATCGATCGCAACCTTATGTTTCTTTTTGACCTCTGGTTTGCGAACAATTGGAACCACTTTCGAAATGGGCATAAACTCCGGTCCCGTCGCTCTCTCTGACAGACCCTTCTTCGAGATAGACTTATTCATGAGTTGTTTTTTGTTGAGATCTTTTTTTGATGATTTAATCAATTTCTTGAGCTTTGATTCTTCGTTCTCAACCCGTTCTCTATGGAGTTCACGCTTTTTGGGTGGCATTTGAAACACTTTTTTCACTGACAAAACGCCTGTCTTTGAGCCCGACTTCTCTATTGTATTTTGTTTAGGAACAGGACTTTTCGTGTCAGACGACGACGTTTGCCGTTGCCTAACATCAGCCATTTCTCGTGATTTCTCTTTTTTGAGAAACTTTTCTTTTGCCATACGTTTGGTCTGCGCTCGAAGTCGTTCCTCAGCCACTAATTTTGATCTCTTTTGGTCAGCTGTCTTCTTGAGCTCTTCACGAGGTATTCCTTCATTCGTGCCTTTTATACACGAAGGACAGACCCAGTCCTGACCGGCCTTTTCCATAAGACGGCCTATAAATAGAGACAAAAGTTTTATAAAATATATTCAATAAAAGCAAAGAAAATGAAAAATAGATTAAAATATATATCAGTGAATCATTTGCTGGTTGTTTGTCATCAGTTGTGAACAGATAGCAAATACTCGTTCATCACAATCAAGGGCTGACTAAGAATTAATATTCGAAAGACTGGTCCAAACCTTGTTGTTTAGTGACATTAACACAGTTCCCGTGAAACCATTCCTCACACGAATCGCATCCAATCATAAACCGGTCGTCATGTGGACGACGGCAAAGGCACCTGAAATTAAGGGGACGTTTAGAATAGGAGAGAAATAACGATCGAAACAAATACAAAACAGGTATCAAAAGGTGGTCAACGATATTGTCAACAGTTATTGACACAGAGATAGCAAATACAAACTCATCAGTGATTCAAACTTTTGTCAACAAATATTGAAAACATCCAAAACTCACCACAACTTATCCGGATCATCTTCACTGCCAAAATCAGACCCTTCCTCGTCATCCATGTCCTCATCTGAAGAGTTGAGCGAATCGTTTGACTAAAGAAATAATTATTTAGTAAAAACTCAAACAAAAAAATATGTTCTTTGAAAACCTTTTCGATTTTGTCTTCATTTTCGTTTGTCTTCGTCTCCAAACTTGTCTTCTCTTTATCGATGTCTTCAACGATTTGTTCACAATTATCTTCTTCACTGACTCTGGGCTTCTCTTCTTCGGCTAATATGCCCAACTGTCCGCTGAAGTCGACTTCCACTTCGTCGTCGTCCCAACGTTTGGGTTTACGGCGTGTCCTCTGCTGTCGACCGTTTCCACCGGTCTTGTCGTCGCTGTCAGTGACGCCACTGAGCGCTGCGATCACGTCATCCAACTCTGATGTCTCGTGTTTTGACTCTTTCTCTGGCATTTCCGTCGGCTTTGGACTAATGTTTTTACACATAGTCTCCTGTTTTGCATCCATTCGTGACTTTTTGTTACTCGACTCTAAAGATGTAATCAAAAACAAATACACAAACATAACAGACATGAGAGGAGTTCATATGAAAAGGGAATATATTGTCAATTGGTATAGCATTTGAGGAGTAATTATTAAATCAAAAACTGTTTAAAACATATTTCCAACGATTCATAAAAAGTCAAACAAACTGTTAATCGCTTTTTATTATAAATTTTATATTATTTTTTTTGTCACTTTTTTGTATTTATCCGCAAATCAGACAACAAATTGAAAGTAAAAATTCTTATCTTTAAAAAAATAATTAACTGTTTGTAAAGACTAATAATAATAACATTATCACTAAATGTGAAAAAGATTTCACTTTTATTTTCACTTCTTTACAGATAAAGTGAAAATACTTTCGCCTATTATTAAGCACTTATTCTCTTATCTTATCTCAGAGTTTAATCTTTGACTTGAACTCAATGTTGACAATAGAGTTGATATGTTTTCAGCGAAATGGGTGTAAAATGTGAAACACTTTTCATTTGTTACTCTCTATTCATACCATTTGTCTGCGATTTTGTCCGTTTTAGACGTTTATTGCTTTGAATTTTATTGTCTTTTTTCTTATCAAAATCAATGACGAGTTCGGTCTCATCCGTGTCCTTAACGTCTTCTAATGGCTCCACAGTTGGTCTCTTGATCGGCGACTCCTATTCATAGGGTATTAACGGATAAACACATAATTGATATCAAAATTGATTTACAAATAAAATCAATACAAAAGAAGACAATAATATCAGTGAATACAAACCATTGACTCCTTTTCCCGTTTAAGCATTTCCTGATTTTCTGCTTTGATTTTCTCCAAAACAGTCTTCTCTATTCTGTCGATCTGTCGCTGAGATCTTCGCGAAGCTGTGCTCGACTTCGATGGCGATGATGACAATGATTTGGCCGAAGCCGTCGGCGAACCGGGATATCGTGTGGGCGATGGAGATGTGGCCGACGCTGTCGACGACGAGGCGTACGAATTGTCATTGAATGATGCAAATGATGACATGGATGTGGTGTTTGCGACAGTCTTATGAGGCGATTGTGACGACTGATCCACCGGTGGCTTATGGGTGGCGGACGTCGTCGACTCATTGCCGGCGTCTTCGGCCGACACCTTCACGTAATAGCTATACTTCTGACAGTAGTTGTGGTCCAAAACAATGCATTCGACAGACGTATGACTATTGCCACCAATGGAGGGACAGTCGACAGGAGTGGTCGCGGGTTTGGTCTCACGGCTCAAGTGCTGAACCATTGTGTCCAACGCGTCCACTAAATCCATGCCCTCTTGAACTGTGGCCCCGCAATGACCACCACTTTGGCCACAATTGGCCGCAATGTCTGTCGAATGGGAAGCGTTGGACAGTATGTCTGCCGTCAGATCAAAGTGATGGCCATCGCTCTGATCGCCAGACAATAACTTCTTCACCGAATCAGCTATGAGTGCGTCGTCAATGTATTGGTCGGCAGACCTATTGGATGTGTTGTCCATCGTATACGTTGGCCAACAAAAGACATCCACAGATAATGTGCTGAAGAAGTGATCAAAACGTTTGACAAACAGTTGTTTTTGTTTGAAATGAACTTTGCTTTCAATCAATGATTTGACAAACGATTCAATTGTAGACACATTTGATAAACCATTTCATGATTGCTTTGAAACAGACATTCATTTAATTAAAACCATTTCATGTTTTAATTAAACGTTAAATTCAATTAAACCTTATTTTTCATTACAAAACACAACATTTTGTCCGCCATTTTTTGTTATCATTTTTCTCGCTTTTTCTCTTCATTTCTTACATGACGTCAACTGCTGTCCAATGTTTGGTACTTTTACTCATGTAAGACATGAAGGCATTTGTGGTTATAAATGAGACTAAGTTTTCGTTTGATATTTACATTGAAATTGATATTAAACGACCGCTAAGTCTGACATCTCGTGTCTATAGTAGCAGTTGTTTTAAGCGCTTAGAGATTGAAAATCAATATTGAAATACATTAATGAAAAAGTTTTTTTTATCATTTTTTATCGATTTAACTAAACATTAAAAAAATAAATAAATAGAGAGATAAATGTGTTTTTGAAATCAATTTTTTTATCATTTGATGTAATGCCAAAAAAAATTGTTATTTGATTTAAAATAATAAATAAAGAAAAATGTTTTTTGTTTAACATTCAAATGATTACAATTTATGTTTGAGAGCAAACATAAATAATGTCCATTATATCCAAACCCTATATTGCATGAAGTGATTGCATTGCGGTTAAAGTGTTCATACGTTTGTTTACGTAATTTATGTTTTCATTGTGAAAGACATGAGATTTTGTTTTGAATGTCAATCAAAAACATTTAATAATAATCAAAAAAATTCAAAACAATAAAAATTAAATGACATTTAGTTTTCAATTAAATATTTTTGTATATAATTTATATTTATATAATTTTCTATTCAATGATGTGTTTCATAAAGTGTTTGAAATCAATGTCAAACAAAGACATGAAAATAAATATGAGGTTTAGTTATGAAAATGAAATCTTAACCAAAAAATAAAAATCAATTTTCAAATCAAATCTATTATTGATTTTGAATAATATTTGATATAATAATTGAGAGCCAAATGAAAGACCAAAACAGGGTTTGGATTACTTATAACTGCAAACAATTAGCTATCGGTAAGGGGTTTGAAATCATTTTTGTTGTCTTTTATTTAATCTTTCATTCATTCCTTGAAAGCCATCCATAACTTCAGACCCAATTCCAGTGATTGTCTTCAGTTATCTGTCGGCGAATTAGTGGTTGTATTACAAGAATGCAATGGTTTGTAATGTCTTTTGTGATATCATTGGATCTGTTGATTAAATCTATTCCTAATGTCTTATCAAAGGGTGGTTTCGAGGATATTCTCAGCGAAATGGCTCCAAATTAGGGTTATTTCCAGCAAATTATGTACAAATAAAAGGGTTTAAATCCGATAAAAATTGGTATTTATTTTGTTTATAAACAGAATATTCAATTGATTTATATTTCATGGTTTCAGTGATAACGTGTCCGCACCCGAAGACCCCATATGTCAAGAAGTGGTGTCCACTCTTCGCGAGTGGTATTCAAAATGGCGTGAATTATATCTGAGAAGAGATGACAATAAGTTTGAATCAATTCGTGTTTCGATGATAGAGTTGATTGAATGCCGCAAACAATTGCTATCGACGGCCACAACCAGTGATATGTCGAAGACATTGAGAGCACAGATGGTGTCGAAAATCGATTGGGGAAACGACTTATTGGGCTTGGATTTTGTGCCCCGACTTAGCACTGGTCACCCAATAGAGTCGGAGTCGAAATCATTTTTAGAGCTTTTGGACATACATTTAGAACACCAGTTCAGAAGTGGCGGATCCAATGATAGTGTCATGTCATTGAGTGGCAGACAATCGAATAATAAGAATATTACGAAAAATCACTTTTTATTACAAATACGGGAAACGAATTTCAATGCAATTGAAGATCAAATACAAATCGATTTCTCGCTATTCGATGGAAGCGATTATTTGACCGAAAAGTTCTGTTATAAACCGAATGCAAAACTAAATCGAATTATATTTACGGACTTGTCGTCCAAAATGGTCACCAACACCGGTAGTGGTGCTGCCGATGGCGTATACCTTTGTGTTCAGGTCTGGCGTTTCGGCAAAATGTTTGCCAATGAACGGAGCGGAATGAGAGCACAGGGCTTTGGATACTTTAAAAGGGCCCTGGGCTTCAATTTGGTGGCCATCCATGATCTCATTCGGGACTTGGATGTGGCACTGAAGCTATATGAAGGGGATATGGCCTCCAATTATGACATACTTGTGCGCAAACAGACCAACAAATTAACGCATTCGCAAAATCTATTCATTAATATTAGCTGTAAATTATTGACGGATGAGTTGCCGACCAATGTCTTGGAATCGCCCAACACTTGCATAGCTCTCACCAGGAGTTTTGGTGATATCATAAGCGCCGGTCATTTCCGTAATGACCTATATTTGTCTATAGAATCGGCAGAGTTTGAAAAAGGAGGTAATTATACATTATTTTAGAGTTCATTTATATTCAGTTGTCTTGAAATTGATGTTTTGCGCGAATATTGAACTAATTGTTAAACAATTCTTTGTATTCAAAAACAATTGGATTTTTCTGTTGAATCAAATGATTAATTCTTTTCGTAAAAAATTATCTGTAATTACAGGCAAAACAATACCGAAGAACATCGAAGTGTCGACGTGTTTGGTCACTGAGAACGGCATACACGAGAAGGCGATCAGCTCTGGTGTCAACGATGACCGACTCACTTATTATAGATCTCATGTCCTCTACCATCAAAACAGTCCCAAACTATGCGAACAAATGAAACTTCATGTGCCGTTAGACCTGTTCGAAGGGGCACACATACGGTTCGAGTTTCGCCACTGTTCCTCAAAGGAAAGGGAGCGTAAACTACTTGGGTTTGCATTCTTACCGTTGGCCGACAATCTCGGCGCCTGTATCGCCGATGGAGACCATGAGCTCTACATATATAAATGCGACGAAATGCGCAAATTAGACAACTTTAACGATTATATCTTCATTCCATGGGGTCCTAAAGACAAGTGCAGTGCCTCCACGTCTGGCATATTCTCCCGTTCCACCAAAGAGTGCGCTCACGTGAAGACATGTTTGGTGTCATCAAAGTTGACACAAAACAGTGATCTCTTATCACTACTTAAATGGCGAACAAATCCCGATGCGGTCAACGATGCCTTACAGCGAGTGATGAGAATACCCGGCGAAGAGTTGGTTAAGTTCTTGGAAGACGTTTTGGACGCACTGTTCACTCTGTTCGCCAATAATGACGGCTCGACAACCAGTCATTCGGGTCTTGTATTTAAAGTATTGATACACATATTCTCGACATTGGCTGATCCCCGGTTCAAGTCGTATGTGCCGGCGCTCGACGTCTACATCGAGTCGCAATTTTCAGCAGCTCTGGTACACAGAGGACTGGTTTCATGTGTTAAACAATGCGCTGATTTGGTGACAGCGGCCGACAAAAGAGAACCTATACTGAAGTGTATGCGAGTGCTGTCGTGGGTCATAAAGTTCATCATTCAGTCCCGCATTCTCTACACCAGAGCCACCGGTCATAATGAAGACAGCGATAGCTTTCGCACAGATATGTTCGCACTCTATGGAGCACTGAATCGGGTTTTGGCCCACGAAAGCAAAAGTAACGATTGTTTTGAATTTATATTTGAATCTCATTCGACATTATCTTTGAAGGTTCGGGCGATGAGAGCATAACGTCCATACAAGAGGCAATCCTACTGTCCATTCCTATAACATTTCCGCAATTGATTACAGTTTTAAATGTAATTAATTTATCAAAACTGATAAAAATGATAATCAATTCCGTCTTCGATGGTAACCATAAAATCATTTGTGCAAAACTGTTGGTCATTAACGAGACGGTCAAATGTGTGGACATCTGGTCTGATGACGAGTCGCGGTTCGAACTGTTGGACACAGTTATACGACAACTGGTATTACATATCACCGAAAGGGAAACGCTTCCGATTTTGAGTCATATAGTGATGGAATTGCGACAAAATGGCGGCACTCGAGACACGGAGATGCTGTCCATCGGCGCACTGGACGTAATCGTCGAACATATCATCGATATGTCGGACATTCAACACAACGATTCCGACTATTTGTCGAAATTCATCACTTGTTTTATATCACTGTTGGATCGCATGAGGGAAACGGATTTCATACAGTTGTTTGATATCCGTTCCCATCGACAACGCAAAGAACTCTTGTGTCATATGTTCGCCGCATTTCACGCCACTCTCGTCCACTTCCCCGACCACTGGCTCTCAATGAAGATGTCAGTGAATCGTGTGATTCTGTGCGCACTCCAAGAGTTGTGTGATATAATGAGCCGGGACTTTCTTGACCACAACTTCGACATAATAGTCTGGCGTTCGTTCTTCTCACTGACCATCAGTTTTCTCACTCAACGGAGACTACAATTGGAGTCGTTTTCAGTTATGAAACAGCAATCGATTGTTGAACGCTATGGGGATATGCGGGTCCTAATGGGCTTCCAATTGATCACATGTTGGGGACAATTGGGTCCAAACAAAATCAATTTCATACCATCACTTGTATCGCCTTTCCTTGAGGTGACACTTGTGCCCGAAGCCGACCTTCGCAAAGCAACCATTCCTATATTCTATGACATGTTGGACGTGGAGTTCAAAGCAAACGGCAGTTTCAAACAGGTTTGTCTCACAGGGGGTTAATTGTGTTCATAATCATGATTCTGTACCTGTAGGTCGAGTGCGCTCTAATCGATAAATTGGATATATTGGTCAATAACGGCGCCGGAGATCCAGAGTTCCGACAACTGTTGTCCACTATGTAAGTGATTATTGGATTTAATTGTGTTTTGAATAAACATTTTGATCGAAAACTAAACAAAAATTTAATTCATTTAATGCTAACAATAATTAGAGACAATATTAAGGAATTGTAAGAAATGTTTATAAATAATATTTATATTATTTTTGACTTAATTTTAATAACTTTTGTTATGATTTTTTTGTCGATAGTCTTAACGATAAATTGTCTCAAATGAACCCCTTGTGGCGCGAAGACGGCCACCGATTGATCAACTCTTTGTCGAAACTGATGTCACTATTGATTGATTATCGGAAAGTGATGTCAGGCGACGGCGACTCTGTCCTCATGTGCACCTATGCTCTCTTGCGCTTCTATAGAGATGAGATCTGTTCGGCCAACAGGACGGCCATAATGTTGAGATACATCGAAAAGCTGTCTGTCCTTCACATAGCTTTAGGCAATTTTGCCGAATCGGCGTTTGCTTTGCAACTACACACAAACCTACTGTCCTGGGATTGCAACGACTTTCATAAAAAGGAGTCGTTATATGAGACGATCATCGATTACTTTGATCGTGGCTCGTGTTGGGAGGAAGGGGTCAAAGTGTGCAAAGAGTTGGCACCCGTGTATGAGAGGACGTACGCTTTGGAAAAGTTGAGTCAAGTGCTCAAAAGACACGCAAACCTTTTGGACAAAATTTTGACACAATTGAGGCCAGAGAACGAGTACTTCAGAGTTGGCTTTTATGGTCTCGATTTTCCTACATTCCTTCAGGTGTGATATAATTGCCCTTTGAATGACCTGTGCCTTTGAGACTGATTTGTTCACTGATTTCATATGTATTTCTGATCTCCAGAACCGAGTGTTCATATTTCGAGGCCTAGAGTTGGAAAAAATCGCTGCCTTTACACAACGTATTCAATCGGAGTTCCCTTCGGCCCAACTGTTGACCAAAAATGTTCCGCCGGATGAGAGCATAACTGAATCCCTGTCCCAATGTATGATAACAAAAAGGAACTGATGTTTAAGTTTAAGTCTTATATTACTTTTGATACTAAATCGCACAGACATTCAAGTGGTTGCCGTCAGACCAGTGGCCGAACCACCGCACATCCCAAAGGGAGAGTCCGCACAAATACCCGAAACGGCACTCAATTATTACAATACAAACTCTGTGCGCAAATTCATATACGACCGGCCCGTACAAAGAGCGCCATTCGATCCGAACAATGAGTTCAAATCGTTATGGATTGAGAGGACGTGCTGTCAGATTGAACACCAATTGCCAGGTGTTCTCCGCATGTTTCAGGTGGTCAACAGTCACGTGACTCAGGTGTCACCCATAGAGCACGCGTGCGAAACCATTGAGAATATGAACAACGAATTGTCGAAACTTATCTCGAATTTTAACGTTGAATCGAAATACGAATCAATTGCTCCGCTTTCGATGAGATTACAAGTATTTGGATTTAGTGTCACTTTTTTGAGTACTAATTGTTTTTCATTCACACCCTTAGGGTATTCTCGAGGCGGCAGTCAATGGTGGGGTCGCCAAATATATGGATGCCTTTCTCGTGCCCTCATTTATTGCTGCGAATCCAAACCTTTCGAATTTGATTCTTCGCCTGAAGTCCGGTATTGCACATCAGGTGCGCATTCTTGAAGGTGGCCTCACATTACACGGCCGGTTAGCACCACAGGCCGTGCGTCCACTCCATCAACGATTGGTAGAGCGGTTCCAAACGATGAGAGCGCACATACATCAGTCCAATATAGACAATCGACCGTCAATATTGTCTCAGCCCTTGCCTCCCATACCTATAAATAAGAAGTTAGCGCCAGAAGTGCCCCCAATATATGGCGATATGACTGACGACAACATATATTCCGTACCTCAAGACCAGAATCTCAATCCTTCCCGACCTCGAAGTGCGGGCTTCGAAAACGGTGGCTGTAATGCAAGGGTTCAGAGGTCGAGATCAATACCACGTTCCCATCCTATCAATAATTTGAATTCAATGGCTATTAATACTAATAATACTGGCCCTCCTCTACCACCCCGTTCCTCGACGTTGGAGCGCAATCACAGCCATAACAGCAATAACAATAATAACGACAAACCAGCCCTTCCTCGACGTGTGCGGAAGTGTAGCAATGATTTAGAGTACAAACTCATTGATATCGATATAGAGAGCATTCCGTCGGCGCCGGCGATGTTGGCCGCGCTTAAGAGAAGTGTCGAATTAGGCGTCGACCCAAACACTAGTCTTCTTGATTGAGAGCTCTTTTTGATTGCATTTATTCTCAAACCATTTATCAGAAAAAGTTGTCAATCGGTTCGCAAACAGTATTTCTATCCATAACTTATTCATTCATTCATTCATTTAAAGAACGAAAACTTAATCTCAAATACTTTTAGTGATAATTATTTGTATTTTTAATGTGTTTTTTGACTAATTTTTGTAATAATTATAAAAATGTATTTATATTAATATTTACTATTTATATCATTTTATATCAATTCAAACGAATATTTGTAACTGTTTTTAATATATGTTGTGATAGAAATCTCAATACTTTTTATGTAAATTTTTAGTTATTTTTCGTTAATTTATGAAACCATTCAATACTTAATGCAATTTTTTTGTAATATTTTTTTTGTTATATTTTGTATTAAATGTGTAATAAATATTGTGTTTTATTTAGTCATTTCTATCATTATTAGAGAGAGAGAGAGAGAGAGAGAGAGAGAG
>JAQIXR010000823.1:0-19070 GCA_034700825.1 Quadroppia sp. Gr-Ori-00064 | reverse complement strand
AAAAAGAGTCTTTCGGGACTCAATTCACTGTAATCCTAATCCACATTCAGTGACATCACAATCAATAACACTTATGTCCAAACGGTTATCATTTTGGAGTCTGAGCTCAACCCCCACCACAACACTACCTACATTACAACAGACACACACACATACACCATCGCACCGTTAGCTACAGCGAGCGCCACATAAAAATATTCTACACTACCCAAAAAGCCATATACACTCCCACACATTTACATCACTCATACGGCACGGGTTGTAAACCTCTTTTCTCTCTCTCCTCTCTCTCTCTCTCTCTCTCTCTCATTCTCCCAATTATTTTGTTACTAACTTTATACTACACTCACATGTGATGAGTGAAGACTTTTTTAAGCGTAGAGTAGGGTTACTGTGGATGTGTGGGGGAGGGTATGAATAAAGAACAGTGCCATCGGAGAGCACAGACACATATTTTTTATTTATATTGAATAAATCGGATTTTTTTTTTGTATTTCATATATATATTGATAAAAATATTTCAATAATATATTGAAATATATTTCCATTTATACATTCAATGCATTTAAAATGTGTTTTATTTTTCTATTGAATTCATTTGTTTTTATAAAAAGCATTTGATTTTTAAAATAAATATATTTTTAAATATTATTTTCATAATAAAACAAATGAATTTAATTCAAAGTAAAAATTGTTTTAAAAATTCAAATATACTTTTTTTCGCAATATTTTTCATTGTATAATATTTTTTCATAATATCAGTCAGTGTTTTGTTGTCTAAAAATTTTTTTTTTAAAACAACAAATTGATTGATAAGTTTAATAATTATTTTTCATATTTCAAAACAAAACAAAGATTTTTTCAATGAATACATAGAGGGAGAAAAAATCCTATCTTTTGTTTTCAGGAAATAAAATACATTTAAAAAATATATTTTTAAGGAATAATAAAAACGATTCATAATATAAAAGTGTTTTCGCGATCCAAACACACATCCAATGTTCATGTGATTACAAAAATACAAAAAATTCAGAGTTTTTGCGCACTTTGTATATGAGAGACAATATTTACAAACAGTTTTCATAATGCGATTTATATCTCCAAATGCGTTGTTATTCAATATATTTGATTGTAATGAAAAATACATACAAAATATAACTGTGTTTTCAATCCACACAATAATAACAATAATCAAAATCGTATTTAACTATTGTTTTCGCACTTTTTCTGTCACTCATCTAATATGCCATTTCGTACCACTATATAGACATTAAGGGGGGGGGAAGAGAGAGAATATCATATGAAAATTACCTTTCACCACATGTACATTGATTCTCAATTCAATTCCATGTATCCCCTAAACACCAACAGCCCCTCATTCGTCATGTGATGCCTGTCCTTTCCCTTCTCTTATCCCTCTCTCTCTTGTGATGTATTTTTTTCTCATTTCATTTCAAATCGACTTTTTCTATCATTTTCTCATTAATTTCAATGTTTATAACTCTAAACAATTTATATATAAATGTTTGTGACTTTTTATTATATAAAGTGACTCTGAATACAGTGTTTCGTGAATAGTATTATTTAATAATGAATTTTTTGATAATATATTTTCGATAATAATATATATAATTGTTTATCATTTATAAAATATTTTCATTTTGAATCACATAATAGATATTCTGATTATTTTTTATTAGACATATATTTATACATTGAATATAATATATGAATATTTTGTACACATTTTTCTCTATGTTATTGTTATGTGACTTAATATCTATTACTCATTGTATTTGTTTTAATAGTTATAGTAATTATCAGTCGTTTAGAGTTTAATTAAATGTTTATTTTTGTTTTAAAAGTTCAGAAAAAATTGAAAATATAATTAATATTATGTTTTTTTAATATCAAATACTTTTTTTTATTTTGAAAGAGTTTAAGAATTTTTTGAATTCATTGAATAATTTTATTTTAAAAAATAACATAATATTTAAAATTTTTCTTTTTCCTTAAGACTCGACATCTCATTGAAATGGCTGGAAAATACATACCGATTGGCAATCAATATAATGGGTGTTTGAACTGTAAGGCCCCGAAGGAATGTCGTCTTTTGACTATCGGTGCAAAACGATGTGTTCGCCAAAAGAAATTAAAGGTAAGAATTATATACTTATTTCTTATGCGATAAAACATTTTGTTTTGTTTTTTTTCAATTTAGTTAATGAATATATATTTTGAAAAAAATAAACATTTTTTTTTGCGATTAAAAACTCAATTATTTATAACTTTGTGTTAAAATCATATATGAAATGAAATGCTATTTTTATATCTATAAAAGAAAGTCATAAAAACAATTTCGACCCTTAAAAAAAGGGTTGATTTTATATTTCTTTATTATTAAT
Organism: Quadroppia sp. Gr-Ori-00064; assembly: GCA_034700825.1. Taxonomy (NCBI): domain Eukaryota; kingdom Metazoa; phylum Arthropoda; class Arachnida; order Sarcoptiformes; family Quadroppiidae; genus Quadroppia; species Quadroppia sp. Gr-Ori-00064. The sequence continues at coordinate 16,665 of JAQIXR010000823.1, read as the reverse complement.
CCCTCACAAAAAATAGATAAAGAATTTAATTTCCTATTTATTTTTCGGCATTAATTCAATAGCGCTTTTGATCTCAAAAATCAAATATTTTTAATTCAAAAAAGAGTTTTTTCGCAACAAATAATTTATTGCATACTTTCCGCTCGCGATAAATAGCACAGGGATTATATGGATAGTATATATTCGTCGACTCCAATGATAGCGTAAAATATATTATAAATCAATCGTTTGTCGCAATCAATGGATTATCGCTTTTTATAATCCATTAGTTAAATATATGTACATTTTTTTGTGCATTATTTCTTCAGTGAAAATATTTGTTGCATTTAATTCAAATGCAGTTATAATTCATTCGAGAATTTTTATGTTATTTTTATAGTCGAAGAAAAATAAAGTGAATTTCATTTTTCACTTAAAAGAAGTTATTTTTTCCTATCAATGAATGACTGAATGACTGAATACTAATCATTCAAATTTCAAAGTCTTTTTAATTTCAATTTTCTCGTGAAAAAAGCACTTCTTGTGTCTAACTTCTGGTGCATAACCATAGAGGAAACACATCTACATTCGACTGTCTGTGCCTACTATTGACTAATGTTTCCCGTCTATAGCCCTCTCCCTCTATATATATACATACACTGTATATATTCCTCTGCCATAAAGACCTCTGGAATCAGTGCCATATCTTTTCACTCATTCATTCATTAACTTCACTCCTATTCATATTGCATAATAAAGTGCATGTCTGTCCTCCCAGTGCTCTTCACTATCTGACAGGACTGTCTGTTTTGTAAAGTGAAAATGACTTTTACTTCATATATATATAGATATTTCTATCGATATTTCGGGGAAAGGAATGCATTTAATTATGCCGTCTCTCTCTCTCTCTCTCTCTCTCTCTCTCTCTCTCTCTCTCTCTCTCCATTCTCTCTCAAATTTGTTTGTTTCACAAATTCCAAACTCGAGTTGTTTAGTGAATATAACAAATATTAAACATATTTTTTCATAAAAAAAAGTTTAGATAAAAAAGTTCAACAAAAAAAAGAAAATAAATAACAAAATTCTTGCATTCAATACAACAATAATATAATAATAATATTAATAATTCTTAACATTTCTTATCACAAAAGATGACAATCGATTTGATTGATTGATAAAATGAATTTTTTTTTCGTTGAATTATATTTTATAATAATATAAATATTTCTCAAAATTTATTAGAAGAACATTTCCTCCAATAATAACAATAAATAAATTTTAAAACTCGTATTATATATATTAATTCCCCCCTTAAGAAAGGATATGAAGGATATGAAATGTAATAAAAAAAACATTTTTATTCAACAGATAATGGAATATAAATTGTGTATACAATATATCCCCTTAATAATAAGGGGTTAATATTATTTGACATATTATTCGTGTAAACATATAATATGTATATAATATTCGGCAACAAATAAAACATACAATTTTTTGAAACCATTTCTCCAGACATCACATTCACATTCATTATACTCGGGGTGAAAATCCATTAGTTTCTCACCAAAGAATATACTGTTTTTTTTCTCTCCCCTATTCTTCTTCTTCTTCTACTTTTAGCCACTAATTCATGAGAAAATTCAATGAAAGAAAACATATTTTTAAGCAATTAATAACTTTTTTTTGTCACAAAAAAATGAATACGTTTTTCAGTTGCACACAATATATGCGTATATGTTATGCACAGAATAATAACATTGTATATCATATACAGTGTATTAACGAGAAAACAAATACAAAGAAAATAATAACAAAATAAATATTACATTAAATATAGAGTAAATACAACGAAAGGAAACTCGAAAGAAAAAAATTGCATATATTTTCCATATATGATATAAAAATTCATTGACTCTAAAAATATTACATCAAAAGTGTGTTTGAACTCTGTTTTACTTATAGTTTGCTTTTTATGAATGGTTTGTAAAGAACAGACAAATAGTGTATAATAATATACACAGAAAACAACACAAAACAGAAAAACTGTTTCGCAAATATGATGTGAAAGAAATCTGATATCGTTTTCCTCATTCCTATGCGATTTTGCATTCAAATACTCTATTAGTTTTATGTTGTTTTTTGAGACTGTTTTTAATATTTATATATACTGTAAATACATGTAAAAAATGTTTTCTTCTTATTCTTGTGTTTCATTAAAAACTTATGATTTGTTTTTTTGAAATATTTATGGCATTCAGTCATTCAGTGTATAAGAGAAACACTAAAATTCTTTAATGAAATATTATGTGATGAATATTCAACGTTCTCTCTCTCTCTCTCTCTCTCTCTCTCTCTCTCTCTCTCTCTCTCTCTCCGCTCATTGAAATAATTATCTCATATGAAATGGTATTCAAAAATCTATATTCAAATAGTGTTTTTGAAACACAATTTTCTCTTATAAACACGTTATGAAAAACAGTGATAATATTCATAGCAAAACAATTTGTTTGTTTTGTGTATTGAATTTGATTTTGTTTTTACGAAAATTACATTTGAAACCATTTTTATGATTGAACGGCTATTCAGGGGATAATCTGATAATAGGAATAAAAAGTATTTTAATTAACATTTTTTTTATTATTAATATGAATTAGTTATGAGTTTGAATGACAACGAAATTCATATCAATGTTATTTATGTTTTCCTAATTGAAAGTCAAACTTAACGTAATATTTTTCACTCTCTTTCCCGTCTCTCTCTGTTCTCTCTCTCGTCGGTTGTCGTTGTGTTTTTGAGTCAAGAATTTATTTTTACATTCAATTGAAAGTCTATTCATCACAACGAGAATTACTGTTAGTTTCCTGTCATATAAACTGCGAAAAAATACTGCTATTTTTGAATGAAAAGAGAAAAAAATCATTTATTTATTATATGAATATAATTCTCGACACAAAAAAAATAAATACAAATAATATATAAAAATAATGAAAAACAATAATCTATTTCAAAAACCTCTGGGAAACGGACTAATAGTTATGAGCCTTTGAGTAAAAAAAATTATACTTATAATTGAAATCATGAAAATGTAATATAAATATAAAAAAATATATGATTTCTATGAAAACGATATAAAAATATTTTTATATTCAGATAATATGAAAATCTCTTCACTTTATTCAGACTTCAAAGCAAATCTGAAATCATTTAATATTTTTGTTTTATTATCATTTGTTTTAATGATTACAAACAAAAAAAATCGTAATTATAATTGAAATTAAGGTCAATAACATTGCAATTGTATGTGTGATGTGTTGTGTGAGCGCACCGTTAGCTAACCATTACCATCGACTGTGGGTCTCAAAGTTCGTTCACGACTTATCCATAGAAACATATATCACTTATTAGGGTGAAGGGGGGGGGAGGAAGTGGAGGAGGCGATAGAGAAGAGATTGTTGATGTCATAAAAGAGGAAAATTATTTATAATGAAAACAAATATAACTTTATTTTTGCGACCAAAAAATCGCACTCAATTGACGGCTATTATAACAAATGTTTATATCAATCGATAGATAAGTCTTTGGTTTTTTATTTCGTACAAAATATAAGTGCAAAAAAATAAGTGCAAAAAATAAGTCCAAATGTATTTTCTTTTTATAAACAATTTTTTCTTGGATTAGATTTAGAGTTAGTTTTTTTTTATTTCAAACAACAAATATTTTACTCGTTTTTTAATATCACTTATTATATAATTTGAGTGAATTTTCTTCACATTCATTGAGTGTTTTTCATATACACACTGTATATGAGAATATTTGTCGCATTTTTTTCTGTATATATCATTCGGTTTTTTATATAACTTTTTGCTCCTTTTTTTGTGAGAATATTAGTGTCAAAAATGATAGGGAATTATAGCAAAGGAAGTGTAATATATTTCGCTCACAATATATATTTTGTTTCCCATATATTGTTTCCAATATTTTGTCTCATATTTTAATAAAACAAAAAATAAATATCAGTTTTATTTTTATGTAAAAATTGTTTCATTCCTTCAAATATAACCTACATCTTCCCATTTAAGACCCTGTCTATAAATGTAGAGATATTTTTAATTAAGAAATTTTTTTAAAGAAATAAATAATGAATAACAAAAAAACTCATTTAAATGAATGTCGAAAAAATTAGAAAATATTTTCACAAAAAAATTAGTTGAAAATAATAATAGAAATTATTGATTACATGTCGTCTTGAGTTGTGAACTGACGTGAACTCTAATACAGTGTATAATAAATTGGAAATTATTTTTATGCAAACATTATATCATATATTCTAATACACATAAGGATTACATTCGCCCGCAAATGAATGCATACATTGTATGCATAATAGGAAAACATTGAGTCTATAAAGTGATAGCACTTTTGGGTCTCTCTTAAGCATATGTTAAGACAAATTGTTTTCGTTAAAAATTGTTTTTAAAAAAAATAATTGATTTTTATCGTAAACATAGGAATAAAGGAATAGTTTTGAGTCAAAAACTTTTGACGAAAAGGACTTCTGTTTTTTTGGGGATAAAAATCTTAAAATTTAAGCCACAAATAAAATACAATGACTTTCGGAATATACAGTGAATTCCGAACAAAACTATACATACAATAACGTTATGTCTGTGAAAAGTGTTACTATTATTAAAATCTAAACAAAATTCAAACCAAATCTTTAGATAATATATGATTTCGTTGACTATATATCGTGTTTACAATGAATTCAATTCTTTGAACACGTTTTAAATCATTTGACTCCCATTGAATAACATTATGGCACTGGTAGGTAATGTGCACTTATATCGAAATTGTTTATTATAAATATGTTATACTGTATTTCATTCAATTGTTTTAGACTGAATGCACTGTACGTAACAGTGCTCTCAGTGTACGAAAAAAACAACAAATAATTTTGTGTCAATTCATGTGAAAAATATTCTCATCTCAAATGCAGTCATAATATATTTTATGGCAAATAAATCGATTTCAACCAATTAGGCGAACATGTCATTAAAAATATTTTATTAACCCCTGAGTCGTATATAATATATTAGGTGTACATGTGATTGAATGTAATCTTGGTCACATATACGACGGCATCGAATGGCCACAACACTCATATAAAAGCCATGTTTTATAATATCGAGTATTGAAATACATGTCATTATAGAGTGCAATAAATATATAAGTGTACCAGACCATTGAGAGCATAGATACAGGGTCATATATCGGTCATATATACTCGCTATACATCTATATATTTAATACATATATCGCATGAAAATCATATGAATCGCAAACACTTCGGCTAAGAATCAGACATTGAATACATGTTTAAAACTGTATTTCCATTCGATAGGCCTATGGTTGGGACAGTTGTCTTCAATAAGTGTTTTGTTTGGAAATCAAAGACTTCAGTCAAGGGTCGGGTATTTTATATTTTGAAAATTATAAATACAGTGCATATTATTTGTGCAATTAATTTGCATTGCGTTTAATGCGGTCTTAACCTCAAACCCTATGCGACAGTCAAAGCGGTAACCAATTCGTGAGAAACATAATTATCAGTCAATTATTTATATAAATTTTTTTTACTGTTTTTTGTGCTTAAGTAAACATTAGTTAAGTGTTTGAATTATGTTATACATTGAGACGTCTTCGAATGAGACGGCACATTTGCATCCATAGTATTTGTTTCCTTAAAGAAAAAACTTAACGAAAAAAAAACATATATTTTGTTGAATAAGATTTCATTTAATGTTTTGATTATAAGTTTTCGTTATTTTATTTGTTTTATGAAAATTATTATATAATTTGGAAATTGCATGATATGATGACCAGGCGTGTAAGTGACCTGGACTGTTTATATGGCTTTTATATTGATGTATAAAAACCTACCCTTTATTTGACTGAACCCTTATTTCTAAGGCGTTTTCCGACCAGTAATTGCAAACAATTGTAACACAAAAATTAGTTTATAATTCACTTAATTCTCGCTCTCTTTACTCAAACACGAATTAACTGTTCACACACTCCTTGGCCAATCTCGGTCTCTCCTCAACCCTCCCTGTCCTCCCTCTCCCAGCACACACACAAATAACAACAACGAGAATAACTATAATTAAATATGATATAAGTTTTGATGAATACGTTTTGTGTGTGATATTCAATCGCATTGTCCGCTCACAGCATAGGCAAAACAGCCCCTAATTAATAGCAATGCATTTTTAATAGAATATTATAAAGTGATCCGTCATATTATATGCCCATTCGCAGCCCCTGCCAAACCCAGTGGCACTGGCACTGGGATGTGTGTGTGTGTGTGTGTCTGAGTGGGGCTAAAGTTCGTACACTCAAGTGGTTATAGCGTTTTTTCTCTCATTTTTTGTTTCGCTAACTAATTAACCCCTGGAAGCGCTACCGGTATGTATGAGGAGCACCGGGCGTATGACCTGTGCCTATTATCAAATCAAAAGCAATTAATAGTATGAAGTGAACCTGATATACAATTTTTTTTCTGACATTAATGTTGTCTTTCATTCTCATGGATATCAACGATCGGAGAGAAAAATGTTTGAATTTTTCTCTCAAATCAATTATAAATCATATTTGCATTTATCCCCTATATATCTGTGCACACAATTCACGCGCCGTTAGTTTTTTCTGGCGTTTCGCTTGTAATTGATTATATATATATATTTTCGGACATTAATTAGTAAAATGAAAATTAATTAATTAGTGACTGAAAATCCATTGCATTTGACGTTTGATTTTGTTTTTTATTTGACTTTATATTTCGTTTTTATGAATATTAGAAATAATTTTTTTTTTGTGTTGAAAATAAGATATTTTTTATGTCATTCAAAACTATTATGCATTGAATTCATACCAAGAATACATTTTTCTCAATGAATTACATTTACTCTTCAAAAATATTTATGAGAGAGAGAGAGAGAGAGAGAGAGAGAGAGAGAGAGAGAGAGAGAGAGAGACTGTTGAAGTATTTCTTTGTAAACGTTTATAAAGAAAAACTGTTATAAAAAAAATACTTTTCTTTTTACTGATTAAAAGCGATATTTATATAATAATTATTACATAAAACAGTTTTTTTGTGATAATTGTTTACAATATATAAAACATTATTTAATTGACTGTCGATTAGGACTTGACTTTAATTATAAGGGGGAGAGAGAAGTGAGAGAAACACAGAGACTGACAGAGAGAGAGAAATGTTTGAATGATATGAAATGATAGAGAATTTATTTTCCCATAAACGATATGAAAAACAGAACTGCCCTTTAGAGACGATAAGGGCCTGTACTTCACATTGATATATACAGTGCACACAAGTATATGATGTAACAAAAAACGACTCAATTCTTCAATAATTACAAAATCAGTTAAACTTTTCTTCTGATTCAAAATCAGAGATCAATTGAATAAACAAAATGTTTTATAAAATGAAAGAAAAAACTATTGAATGAATGAAATCAATTGTGAAGAAAAATATTACTCAAAAGTCTCTCTGTTTTGAAAATGATTTTTCAAAAAAAAATTCAATTATTATTATTTTTTTGTACTACAAGTCCTTCAGAAAAAAAAGTGAACACTTTTTATGTTTAACACGAATTCATGCATACATTGAGTGAATTAATTTATAATAACTTTTTGTTTTGTAAATTTTAAATAACATTTAATGGAATTTTTTCCTCAATTAATAGAAATATTAATTAAATTAAAATATTATAAAATTTTTTTAAATAATACTTAAGTGAAATACACTTCAAAAGATGTGAATATTTTCAAACACACCCAATACTGACAGCCCTTTTGATGTGAAAGAATCGACACCAAAACATGATATCATTATCATTAGTCACACACATAGACATAAAAGTTGCCTTGCACATTTTGTGCCTGCATTTGTGTCTCCATAAATGATTCACATTTTTGTCTCACAAAGAATTTAATCAATTCTTCAATACATTCAAAACATAGCTATCATTCAATTACGGAATTCATTGCTCTATAAAAAAATGTTTAACCTTGCTCATGGCGTCCGTCAGCCGGCACACTGTTGTTCATCATGAACAAGGTGATTTTTATTCTCGTTAAAACGTTAAAATTATACCTTGTTTATACGGTTTTAATAGCAATAAGGGGCTATAAAAGCGCTACTTTGACTGTATATACAGTATATAAATGTATACATTATTTAATTAAATGTCCGGATCATCGGAACGGTAGACATATCTTAGGCGCCACTTATCTTAAAAGTTATAATAATTTTTTGTTTATCACTTCTCCTCTAATTATAACTCTTTTTTATAGCACTTAAAGAGTGAAAAGATATTATATATAAATATTTTCGCAAAATATATATTTAATTGTTTCGGATATTTATTCATTGATTCGTTCACTCAATTATTTTCATATATTTTTTTTGTTGTCGTTTTTTTTATTATATTCATTGTTTGATTTTCGGAAAAACATATTTTAATTTATATGAAAAATATTTATTTTTTTTTATCAATCATTCAATTCATAGGAATATAACTGAGAGAAAAAAAGTTATCATTCGTTCAGTGCATGAAAAATGACTTTTAATTTCATTTAAATATTTTTGTTTTCAAAAGTGATTTTTTAAATGTAAATATATTTTCCCATTTCTTGTGTGGATTTTTGCGATTTTTCATTGCGTTCAAAATTTTTCTATAATATATAAGACAATAATTTGAAGTGTTTTTCATATTTTCAACACAAATGCAAAACTCAAATGAGATTTGAATTCAAAATTTTCATAAAAAAAAAGTTTTCACAATATATTCCACACTTATATTAATCGGATTTTAAAATAAATTTCTTTAAATTTGTGTTCAATTAATTGATTTTGAATTGATTTCTACGAAATGAAATAATAATATTGTATTGAATTTGAATAAATATGTGATTAAACGCTATATTTATGACACCGGCCACTAATGAGCGGCTAATCTATTCGTTTTGATTGCCATATGAAAGCCAATGGGAATGCCATGTGAGCTGAATGATAAGGCGCCGTAAAGGCACCGGTACTGTTGGGCGCTGTAGCCAAAACGGACGGATCATTTGGTACGCTCTTATCATTGAAATGTTTAGGCATTTATTTGGATATAAAATCATTTTTCGCCGAAAAAATTATATAACTATTTTTTTCTCTCATTTAATCATTCATTTCATTATATATTTATTTATTGAAAGTTTGAAATTTATTTACTTCTTCTGTAAGTATTTTTTCTTATGAATCAATTCAATAGATATTTATTAATAAGAATTTTAAATAAATAATAATTAATAATAATTTTTTCACTTCATTAAAAAGAGATAAATATTTTGTATATTAAAATAATTTTATGAATCGCTTCAAATAGTTGTCCAAAAAAATCATATTTTTCGTTCATTTCTTAAAAACATTTTTAAGATTTTCGGCGAAATAAATAAATTTTAAATAAAATAAAAGCATTTAATTAATTGCTATGAAATTCAATTACGAAAATAATATTCAAATTAATATAATTTTATAATCAAATTAAACGACAATAAAATAGTTATAATAATATAATACTAATAATTGTTATGCAATTAAAGTGTATTTTAATTAATTAATAAGTTTTTTAATACTCTTATAATTTAATGTGTTTTTCATTTGTTTGTTTTCTTTTGAAATTTATTTTCATTTGAATTTAATTTACTTTTTTCTGTAATAAGTTCTGAACTATTAATTTAAGAGACAGTCAGACAGTGATTATTATTGTTCACATTGTATGCAAATTAAGTTCAATAGCGAGAAAAACATCTCTCCATTGGGTGTCCAATACATGAAAGAGTTGGCAAAAAAAGTGTATAACAACTAAAAAATTTTAATACAATTTTATGGAATTAAATGCAAATTAAAAGCTATTTTTTTGCATGAATTATAGATATATTATATTTATAGTTAGAAAATTAATTGCTTTAATTGTCAGACAAAAGTCTAGACTTAATTCATAAACAAATTTTTGTAATTTTTGTTATAAACTGAAACAACAAAATAATTCAATTCTTATATCATTTTCATATGAATTCAAATCCATTATTAATTCAAATTCAATTTTTTTCTCTCTTTTTAATTCCAAGTGCTCTTAATGTGTGAATTTCAGACACAATTTTAAATATAAAAAACTCTTAAAAATATATATATTTTTTTGTGTTTCGTATGTAAAAAGAAAATCTCAATTCATTTACTCGTGTATTTAAATCATAAAAAAACAGTCCTTCCGTTCAATGCATTTATATATTTATATTTAGAAATCCGTTTTTTAGCGTAAAAATAATTTTTCAATTAATTACTCGTTTCCTAATAATGATTAATGTGTGAGAGAATCACATATTAATTGGTCTCTTATTTTCGTTAAGACAACGTTTCCCTTAAAAAACATTTTATGTATATTTTATTCACAATTTTTTTTGATATCATTTCAAACGAGTCATTCATTTTTCTCACTATTTTTTTCTCTCTCTTCTGTTCTCCAGAATTGCTGCCCATATATACATGCGAACCATTGGGTACACAACGCCAAGGAGTGGTCAACCCATGGTTTCTTTGGTCAACAGTGGCGCTGATATTCGGCCCCCTTGTCCTGAAGTGGCCATCCTGTCGAAAGGGGGTAAGACTAATGTCTAGTAAATCATTAGTTACAGTAATTTCTCATTTGATTGCCTTCAGTGCAAAAACCCTTATCTCTACTCATTATTAGATAATATGCTGTATATATGGCATCGAATGAAAAGGTTAGGCCTAAACAAGTGATACAGTGATTGCACCGTCAGTTCACTGACCAATGAAATTATGAATTCAATTCAATAGCGCTTTTTTTTCACTCGAGATATGAATTCAATGATAAGACGATTATTAGGAAAAATATATCAATTTTAGATATTTTTCATAAAAATCACTTAAAAAATGATTGAATAAATAAATTTTTTTTCTAAAATTCAACACAAATATGAATTGAGAGTAGATTTCATTTATAGACAAATTGATAATTAAGTGTAAATTTTATGTGAAATAATGTGTGAAATAAAATATTAAGTAATCGTTAAAAAATGCAAACAATATTTAAATGAATTTAAAATTTTTTAAAAAACCATTTGAAAGAAAATAGGATTTTTTTTTGTCTGAAAATATTGAATTACATCTAAAAAGACGACAAAAATGTGTTTTAAAAGAGAATTAATTATTGAATTAAATTAACATTTCATTGAAATTTGAATTATTATTAAAAACATTTTACGCAAATTTTTACGCAAAAACATTTTTTTGTGATCACAAACAGACTGTCGAAACACAATTGGACGACACTTTCAAACAAATAACTGGTTTTAATATATTATAAAATTAAATATATTTTTTTTTAGGGGCTATAAAGTCGTCCACAAGTCATGCAAAAACGTTTGATATGTATTCTTCATTCACTTGTGTTTCACATACTTTGACATTAGTTATATAATTATAATTTATAAGTATTTATAGAAAATATTTAATTTTTTTCTCTTTGTATAAGACTTTGAAATAATTTCTATTTTTTTGTGTGAATTAATAATTTTTTTTTATTTTGATTCAGTCTTATGAAAAGACCACTAAATTATCGGAAGTTTTTCTGTTCTGTTATTCACATGAGATATGATTTCCAACAGTAAGTGAATATAAAATATATTTTTTTAGCCAATTATATATTGTTTTGAAATATATTTTTCGTTATTTTTATTCTCTTTTAAATAATATTCATTGAAATAATGGTTTTTTTTTCTCTTTAGATAACATTATATTTACAGAAAATAATATATAATTTCTTTAATAATATTTTTTTTTTCGTTCATTTCTTTTGTTGAAAGTCATTACGTTTTCAACGAATATATCGAAATCTTAACTGTATTTTAAATTTTTTTTTATTGCTGTTATTTTTTCATAAATAATTATTTTATAAAATAATAATATTTTCTCTACTATTTAAATGTGGAGAAAATTTTTTTCATTTTATTTTATTTTATAATCATATTATAAATCGATTTTCGCTGTGAATATTCAGCTGTAATTAATTTATTAGAAATTTATTATAATATTTAATGAATATTTTCAGTCATTATAATATCTTTCACTGACTTTCAGAACTGAAATGATATATAAGTAAAATATATTATTGTTTTAGTTATGAAAAATTGTTTTTTATATAAATTTCTTTTTTTTCAATATTTTTCAAACCTAATGATCATTATCTTAAAAAGTCAAAAATTAATCGCAAATTGCATACGAATAGTGAAAATAATCATTAATTTATCATTTATTTAATTGTCGTTTCAAATGATATATTGGATATCATTTCTCGATATAAATAAGGCCTAAAACTCAAGAATATGTTTCACTTGTACTTCAACTTACGGTTCATATCTTTGTCTACGTATTTGAATATTAGTTTTTTTAGTTCATAAATAATTTTGTTGCACTAAAACTGAAGAACAGGTCTTCAGTTAATAAGAAAACCCATTTATAATACATATTGTTTGTGAATATTCAATAATAGTTTACTATAATTACACCCTTTGACTAACATTACGAGAGTTTTGATAACTAATAACTAATTGAATGAAATTATTAATAAAAATATTATTATATTTTTAAAGAAAATCATTTCGTTTGAAGAAAAGCGTAATCTTTTTATTTGTGACTACTTTTTGTGATAACTATTTTTAGACCAGTATTTCATTTCAAGAATTTTATTTACAATCTATTTATAGATTAATATTATTATTGAAATCTAATAATAATCACTACTAATAACAAACCCCTCGTATTTAATAACATTATAAGTGGTATGACTTCTATGAATGAAGAATATTCTGGACATATATTTATGTTATAAAATCTATGTTTAATAATAATATTAATTATAATGAAAGAAAATGTTTATTAAAATTTAAGTTAATATTTATTATGAAATTCTTTGGTTAAAAAAACAGTGTTTTTGTATATGCGGTGTATATTATAAACTCGATTCTGTAGTTTCTGTCTCATGTCACAAGAGGCAATCAATTTGCGCCAGGGCCATTGGTCACCCGTACCATATGGCACTGGTAGGTTCTTGTGCGTGTGACAGCGGCTATAGTATTGTTTTGGACGCCCGAACATCTCATATATCACTGACACCCACACTATGTCTTATATATCAATTATCACTGCATAAGAATATTCTGTATTTTTTTGTTTCGTTGCTTTAAATGGAAAGTGTGTTTGCGGTCAGCAATGAATAGGAGGACTTAATGGCGAAAAAAGCATTTACTTATCGTTTAAATAAAGTGTAGTTTTTATAACAGATATTTTATACTCAAAAAAAATCAATTTAAAATTTATGGCAAAATTTCATTCAAATAAATAGAATTTTTTTTCATTTATAAAAATAATAATTATTTTTAATTATATATAATTTTTTTATTGTTTTTCAATATTTTCTTTTAATTTATTTCTATTTAATTCAATGCAAATAATTAATTATAATTTGAAAGTTTTGTTGATATAAAAGCAAGTGAAACATGTATTTTAACTACGCTTTTCCATCTCAATTGTAGGTTCATATAACCAAGGTGACGTATGTATAAATAATGGCTTATAATAATAATATCATTGATTAAATATTATATGAAATGAGCAGAACTAATAGGTGCCAAGAGCTGGATGATTGACAGACCAAGATTATATACTACGGTTTCGCCGACGAGAGAGACGTTTGATAATAGATTTGTATGCGAATCATAAACACAAGACTCTTTCGGAAGAATATAATTGTTTATTCACTTCACTCTTACGTCCGATGTCTTGATATTGACGTCAATTTAGAGGAAAAGAAATCAAATTATTTTATAATTTAAATACTCTTTAAAGTTATAAATAAGTAGTAATTTATGGGAAAAAAATATTTATAGAAATAAATATAAATTTCAATTAAATTCATATGATTTTAATTAATAGAAATAATTGAAAAAAAATATTATAATTAATTGCTTTTTTGACTTCATTTATATTCAGCTGTGATTTCTGGCGATAACAATGTATACTGTGTTAAGTCATAGCCCTGGTCATTGCCATGGCTCATGACTGTCCAATTATCAGAGGGAATGCCTTATTTTTGAATAGGAAAGGCATTCGCTTATCAAAAAAAGTAAACTTTTAATCGAAATTCTTATCAAAAAAAAGTCTAAAATTGATTTATTAAACAATTATTTCAATTGAATTTCAAACAAAATTTGTGTTATTTTTTGTTTGGAATACAAATGATATGGAAATATGGTTTTGCTTTCGTTCAACAAAAAAAAAAATAATAGCCTTTTTGTGTCAAAAAATGTATTCATTGCTATATTCTGTTTTTGGTCTATCGATAGACTGACTCTAATGTCTTAATTAAAGCTATTGACTATGATTTTAGGCTATGTTTTGCGCTTTCAGAAAAACATTCTCACAATAAGTGAAAAGTTTAGTTCAATAATAATATAGCGAAGAATTTGAGTCAAAAAAATAACAAATAGATTATTGTTTTTTTAGTTGTTGTTTGCAATGAGTGTTAAATAAAGTGATATTTAAAGTAATATTTGATATGATTTTTCATGCATTCATTTTTTGTGTTCAATAATTGTTTGCGACTATTGTTAACAAAAAAAAAAACGTTGAATTTAATGAAAAATAATTCAATACTTTGAATACAAAACATATTTATTACACAAAAAAGTGAAACAAAATTCATGAAAGAATTGCATAAAAATTTATTATAATATCTAATTATAAATATTATTTTCAAACATAAAAATGATATCAAATTCCAAATGAAATGAATTTTTTTTATTATTAATAATAATATAAATGAATAAAATTTTATTTGCTTCGCAGCCCCTGAGACCAGGGGCTGTTGCCATTAAGGCTGTCATATATTAAACGTTTAAATAATTATTATTTAAAAAAAAATGTTGAAATAGGATCTAATTGTGTTGAATAGCACCGAAATGGCCTTGATAAAGGCACTCACAAAAGGCCCTGTGCTAGTAATTCAGGTGCAATTTCTTGCGCACTCCAATCGTCACAAATAATGAACTTTTATCTATGTTTAAAAGATTTCACTTTCATTTGTAATGATTATTGTCTTCATTTCGTTATGTGTTTCGCAATTATTTCTCATATTTTTTCGCAACTCTTATACAAGTTTTGACCGATAATTGTCTTTTAAATGTCTTTTTTGTCAAATAATTCTTTGTTTAAACAAATTTTTATCTATAAAAAATCAACTTATTTTTCATGCGATTGACAGTTAAGAGGGAAAGGGAGAGAGAGAGAGAGAGAGAAAGAGAGAGAGAGAGAGAGAGAGAGAGAGAGAGAAAGAGAGAGAGAGAGAGAGAGAGAGAGAGAGAGAATGAGAGAATTATCACAAAAACCACAGCACAGGTATTATAGCATTAAACCAATACAAATGAAATGCAAAAAAAAAAAAAGTTATCCCTCATTATATTCTCCGGTCTTTAATTGTCTTTAACAAATATATTGCTTTAAAATTTTACAGACAATAAGACTATAGAATAAAATCTAATAATAATATAAAACAAAGAATAATTACTGCAATAATAGACAGAATTTATTTTGTTTGAAATTCTTTGTCTTTAATTTTCGTATTAAAACTATTGATTATTGTATTCAAAATCGTTCATCAATTATGAGGTAATTCATAGTGTGTTTGAATATAAAAAAAAATATAATATTCAGTGCTTTTAGTGCTTCAAAAATGTGTTTTTCATTCAACTCAATTGTGTTGAAGAAAGACCTCCTATTAGGAGCACAGACGCCGATGACGATTATGAGGACAGAGACTATACCTGCACTTTGAAGGCAGGCGTTCAGCGAATGCATACTGTATTCGATGATACATAAAATGTGAGCCATTCATACCTGGGCCCTCCTATGCACTGATAGCATTGGTCACGCATTTTCATATACACGTATATCTTCTGCTGAACTGAACGTCAAATATATATATACAAAAAAAACTTTTTTTATTCGCAAAAATATAATAGACATTCAATTGAAAGGGAATGTCATTCAAATCAATACCTCATATGATATGTAAAAGTGAATACACTTTTTGATGCACTTTTCAAAGCACACACGAATTGCCTATGCATTCAATAACTGTCTATAAGTATAGTATTAAATATAATACCTATAAATATATTAATGAATTCATATGTTATATAATATTCATATGTTTTTACATACATATCATTCACGTATAGAAACAAACCTATACTTTATTATTAATATTCATAGAAAGAAAAAATTTATATCAATTTTTCACTCATTTATTTGCCATTCATTTTATGCATAATTTTTATTCCATTCGTATTTTATATGAGTAGTGAATAAAGACCATTTCCCTCCGTTGCCTCTGTTTTAGCAATGACTTTCTTAATATATGAATATTTTTATTTATATTTTTTATGTTGTCTTTAATAACCTATTATTGGGAACACCTATGGATTTGGACAATAAAATTGAATAAACATTTGTTTACATATTATAACATAAAATAT
>JAQIXR010000822.1:0-19090 GCA_034700825.1 Quadroppia sp. Gr-Ori-00064 | reverse complement strand
ATGAAAGTCAGGAAATAAAATGTGTCCGGTTATAAACTGAGGAAAAGTATCGGTCATAACAAGCCATTATATGGACACTGAAGAGGTTGTTGTATCCAAAAAAGGACTGTATTTTTCGCATTTTGTTTATTGACTCTCATTTATAACATTTTTTAGTTTTTCAGCAAATGATATAATGTTTATGAAATCGATATCTCTTTAGGAAACGAGAGATAGTGAGGAGAAGACGAAAATTCTTGCATTTTTTTGTTGCTTAAACTAGTTTTAAATGACTTAAAGATAGGAAAAATACGTTTATATGATATACGGTATATAAATATCACTGATAGACATGAGCTGTCGATTCGAGACATCGCAAAATCAAATATAAGTTTTTATGACATCGGATATGAAAAATGAAATGAAACTCATTTTTCGTTCACTTCAAAGATATATAGTTTTTAATTGAAAGTTATATTTCTCTCAGAATTTCATACATCTGTTGCTTATATTTTATAAAAAAATACATTTCTTTGTTTTGTGTATTCAATAGTTTAAATATTGGGACAAAAGAGACCTTTTTTGTGTGCCGTCTCCTATTCGAAGGGGAAATAATAAATTGATGAGAAATAGTGTGCTATTCAGTTACATCCCTGTGCTATTTGCACTGAAAAAAGCATAGATCCCAAGAGAATGTGGGTTTTATATAACACAATAGTATAGCAAAGATTACTGTTTCAAATGAATGGCCACTCAGTGTTCACTGTTTTTATGCATGGCTTCAATCGATGTAATTCTAGACCTAATTTAATGCATTAAATATACAAAAAATGACAACAATTTTTCTCAACCAATGCCTTATTAGATATATATCCAGTGGTTATATGTTTTTTGTGGGAATATTTTTACTCGATTTTGTCTCCAATGAATTCCAATATATTGTTCAAAAACCAAAGGTTTCGGTTGTCTTTGGGTTGAATTCAATCCAATTACTGATAATATGTTTCAAAGAGTTTTATTTCAACGTTTAATATCAATAAATATTTTGTTTCAACAAAAAAAATACAGAATATTTGTGATTATATTTGAGATTATATTGAATTTTAAAGATATATGAAATAATTGTTTGGGTTTTGTCTCACATATTATATTTCTTACATGAAATCGTTATTAAATTAACTGAAAATTATTTTATTTTTCATATTATTAGTGAAGTCTTTGAGAAATATTATTCATATTATATGAGACTTTTGGCTTAAAAAGTATGCAATTCTAACGACAAATGAAAAAAATCTTAAATAAGGAATTCATAGCTTTTTTGTTGTATTGAAATCTATTATATATTTTCAATATGTTATTCAAAGCCCTCACCAGTCAATCAAATCGCATACAGTGCTCATGCATAACATCGAGCTCTTCGACGAAATATATATATCATATAAAATGAATATTTTATGAAAAAAAAATTATTTTCAATACTTAAAAATTGTTAGGTTTTTACCCCTAACTCTCAAATTATTTCGTTCTGTAGTCCTCTTCTGACAAACAATGTTTGCTTCACTGAAAATAAATGCCAATAATTTGCGATTTCCTCTCAATCTATCATCCATTTAGTCGTTTAGTCAAAAGTCAAACCATTTATTGTTAAACAAAAAAGTGAAATAAAAGGAGTTTTCTTAGCACTAATGCAATGCTGGCTTACATTGAGATTCACAACATCTTTCAATTGTTTTTGCATTGCATTACAAAACCAAAAGCCATTCTCGTCCTAACTATTGCTTAAACAAAATGAAAAACTATTGATTTTCTGTCATTTTCTTATGAAAAATACGTTTTTAAAGTAAATGTTTTACATGAAAGTGAAATATTTAATGCTTAGACATTAAGAGCAAATGTTTTGTAGGAAAATTTAAGTCAAAATAATATCCGATGTCTATTGGGTTTACCACTCAGTGGTCTAAAGCTATGTCCCATAAAAATATTTAAAGTCTATAATGCACTCAAATTTTTAGTGAATCTTATAGTGAAGCCATTAATGCATTTCAGCCAAATTTTCAGTGATTTCCTTCACTTGTGAACAAACTGCTTATGGATCTGAAAACAATCAAATGCAAGAAAATAATTGAATCTCTTATAAGAAAATATCAATTTTTGCCTCAACTTTAATTGTGTTCACTTTTACTCAATAGACTATAAATACTTAAAGTCTTTTCCAATGACTGAATTCAACGATTTTGATATACATTAACACAATATTTATTCGTTTCCTGTAATATATTTTTGCGATTTTCTATTATATATTATATTAATCATAAGATTTTGTATTGAGACAAACATAAGAAAATTATTTACTTTCGATTTATTCGACATCTGTTTATAAAACAGATTTAATGTCAAAAAAGTTGTCTTCAATTCCACAAAATTCATGCTTTAATTCTTACATAACAAACAATTGCTTCCAAAAAAACGCCCACATTTTCAATGTTAAACAGCTTAACATAAACTCAAACATTTGTTATACAAATAATTGCTTTTAAATCTCATTAATACTTATCGATAAATTTTTTCTAAGAACAGAAAGGCTTTGAATGTTTGGAGTAATTGTAAAGAAAAAAATTGACTGATCTTTCAATTTTGGACATTCTTTGTGTGAATTCTATAGTCATTTAATGACATAATATTGATCGATAGGAAGAGGGGTTTTTGATCTTATATTTCTTATTATCCTTTGATTCACAAAAAAGTACTTTTTATGTATATATTGTCAGAATATTTCTCTTTGTTTTCAATTTTGTGCCAAATTTTATTATCTTTTTCAAAGACTTTAATATTCAATCGTAAAATATAATAACATTTTTTCACTTAGTTTTTATATTCTCATTGTTTTTCATAACTTTATTTATATTTATTTTTTTGAAAATATAAACAAAAATTGCAATCATTTGT
This sequence comes from Quadroppia sp. Gr-Ori-00064, assembly GCA_034700825.1. Classification (NCBI taxonomy): domain Eukaryota; kingdom Metazoa; phylum Arthropoda; class Arachnida; order Sarcoptiformes; family Quadroppiidae; genus Quadroppia; species Quadroppia sp. Gr-Ori-00064. Next base: position 16,165 of record JAQIXR010000822.1, on the reverse strand, counting down.
ATTATTGTCGCTATTTTTCGTATTTTATATTTCTCTTTGAAATTATATAACATTTTGTTTGCATTCAAAGGCTATAAACTAATGTCCATTAAAAACAATTTCTATTCTTATGTTTTATGTAATTCTGGGAAAATTAGACCCTTTTCTTCGACGCCGAAAAAGGTGTTCAAAAGAATAGTTTTTTATTAGTGTTTTTTTGTGACTATTAATAGTCGAAAATTCTAGTCATTAGAGAAAATTAAATCCATTTTTACGACTTGTTTTAGTGTTGACTTTATTTGTATTATTTGTCGGCAAAAATTTGATAATTCAATTGATGGCACAATTTGTTGTTCGCTCTTGTTTTTGATGGACAATAATTGCTTTCAGAAGACATTTAACGTCAAATCCATACTTGGATTAATTGAGTATTTATGAGAAGACTATTTATAGACATTATTTGCATTATTTATGATATACTCTAAGAATATGTCTTTCTTTGAGATTAGAAGCAATTTATGTGATATTAATCAAATAAAAGCAAATCAATTGAATATATGAAAACTTATTCTCTATTCAATGAGAGCTTTGATTCTCATTCACACAAATGTATTAACATTTTTATTGTTTTTTTTTCTGCATTTGACGACTAAATACTTCCTCAACATTAAGCCATTCCATGATAACCATTGTTCAGACATTTCGTTCATAATTGGATTCACTTTTTTTTTGCAAACTTACTGTTCGTTAGACTTAAAGTCATTCTTGAAATCACTTTTTATTGCGATTATTATTGTTATTGTTGTCGACTGTCATCGATATATCAGGAATAGTGTGCAGCAAATGTTGATTACATGTTAGGGCGCAGTCCAGCACTTGACGGTCGAGTGCCGCCAACTGTGCTCTTATGACCTCCAATGTTAATAATGCCTTTCCTCTGACTCTTATGATAATTGGCTAACATTTTAGGACTTTTTCTCGTATTTATGTCTAAAGCGAACATTGGATTCAATGCATGCCTTTTGTTGTCTGTATTTATCGTTGGATTGCGTTTTTATATACCTTTTACACCGCCTTAAACACCATTTTTATGTACGCTTCCCTTTTGCCTACCGTTCCTCATAGGAAAGGCATTCTTCAGTCAGTCATGACATCTTAAGGTCAGTTAGACTCTGATATAAAGAGTGTTGCATTCGTTCGTTCAGTGATTATATCATTACTGCAGACTTTAATTCAATTGCCGTTTAATCATATGCTTTGAATACACAGAACATAGGAAACACATATACTTTTTTGGACAGTTAGCACATCTGCTTTCGAACCGCTACTTAATTTTGGTTCATCTTTATGTTGAAGATTGAGATCGATTTGAAAGCATTCGTATATTTTTGTTATATTTTTATACGAAACGATTGATCTCTATTTGTGATAACGAAAAACATTTCTAACTATAAATTATTGGACTTTTTCTTAATTTCAAACATTATTTCAAAACAATCTCTTAATACAGATCTTAAATAAAATATATTTTTTTTATAGTTTTCCACAAAAAATATTTTATATTCAATTTTTAGATCACTCTCTCATAAAAGCTATAATTTGAAGCAAAAGTTTGATAATTATGTAGTTTTTTTTACATAAAACTCCTGAAGGAATCTCTGGAAACAATTTTATTAAAGCAATCAATGTTTGCATATTTTGATTGCATTACAGAAGAACTCAATTGAGTGTTGCATTGAATACTGTTTTGCATCGAAATGACCGAAAGCACAAAAATATGATAAATCATTGGTTTAACTAATATTTAATGTATTAAATATTCCACACATTTTTGACTCAATATTTTGTTGCAATCATTAGACAGACATTGAATTTATATTTCGAGTCTTCGATCAAAATATAATTTAATTTTAATTAAATTCCTAAAAATACTGTTTTATATGAAAACGTTTTTCAGTTTCTCCTAAACTAATCATTAAATTAATATTATTTTGTAGCAAAAAGTGAATCAAATTTTAATGGAAAATATTTTAAAGTAAATTAGGAATAATTACTTAAAAAACCACAAAATACTGGTATTTAATAATATTAATGATAGACAAAACTGAATATAAGATTGATTTTTTTCGCTATAAAAGTCCAAATATTTGTCCAAATATTATGTGTTTATCTCTTGAGATCATCTCTGACTTCGAGACGAGATTTTCCAATCATTTCATACGTTATGTTTCGCTAAAACATATATTTTTTGATATCACTGTTGAGTGCAATCGAGAGAAAACTTATTGTAAATACAGAATAATATTTGGTTAGAGTTGAAGAAGAGAGCAGTTGTTTGATGGCCTCCACCACACACGATGCCAGTGGATGGGCACAGGTAGTCGATGGCCCACAACCAAAGACAATACCAATTGATTGCACTTCTAACAGCTCTGAGACATAAATACATTTTTATCGACAACTTTTCGATCAAACCCTACGTTCAGGTGCTTTTTGCATCCAGGGTTGGGGTCAATGGTTTGCGATTATTATAAACAAAATTATTGCATAAAAAGCATAGAAAATGCGTTTACGTATTGTTCACGACTGAGGATATAGTGGCGGAACTGAATATCGATGTCATCTTTTTTTATGAATTTCATGTATCACTGGATTTCTCCAAACGACTGTTCCTATACTTAAAGGGGACACAAGAAAACACTAAATCTTGACTTTTACTTTACCGGCGATTCTGTTGGAGCGGAACTACTGCTCAGAAGAGCGTAGAGTAATAGTGAGGGCCAACACATCCCCAAAGACTTATCATTTACTTAAATAATACTTTCCTATTAAACCTTCAAATGAAAAAACCCACAAAAAAAGGATTGCAAAAAGTGGTCGGGGATTGAAGTGCTCCATCTGTTTCCATATCACTAATTAATGAGTGGGCAGTCATTGGGTATTAGTTGTGACAATATTTCAGTTTCAGAGATGGTCTTCATTTACAGACATTTTTTTACGAGACCCTTAAAAATCGTTACGCCCTTTGAGTTCTGCTTTGAAATAATGATTTTTGTTTGAATTTTTGATCGATTTTTCGATATTTATATTTATTATATAACACTTGCACTCGAATTGACAGCAAAGAAAAGTTATTGATATTATTTGATGTCAAAAGGCCTTCATTTTCTCTCTCTTTTCCTTACTTATTCATTAGCCAAAAGTCATTATTCATAATCACTTTCCCCTTATTTTGTAATATATTTTTTTAATACAAAGTCATTGATTAAATGATTTCATTTTGTGTTTGAAAGAAAAACTTCCTTTTGATTGCATTTTCACAGTTTTTGCAGATATTCTAATGTAAAGCAATGTTATTCATAGGGTTTATATAACTATTTTCACTCTCGAAACACATTTCCGTTTTGAGTCTCCACTAATGATAAGTAATAATTGCTTATAATAGGAGTGAAGTAAAATGTTTAGGTATTTGTATGGGAAATATATGTATGGATAGAGTGAGTGTCGCCGCACTTGACCGGCATTGAAGAACCATATTATGAAGATATGGTTTGTCACGGCTTAGAGGACAGACTGATTATTATCGATGCAATAGTTTGTGAGTAAAATATTTCCTTTCATTTTCTACTTGAAAATGACTCCAATTTTTCTCAGCACTCGTTCGCATCGCTTCTGACATTAAGAATATTCTTCATTCATAAAAAATGACTTTCAATAGTCTGTTAACTCTATTCTGATTTTCGTTTGTTATATGTTATGCGACAATGCATTCAATGCTTATTATTATAAATACTATATTTTTAACAAAAAATATTTCTATTGTTATTCAACACAAATTTGTGTCCATTTAATGCATAGTTCATACGTTTGTCTCTTTATTGCAAACAATGGAAAGCCTTTCATATATTAAATTTTAAGCAAATTTTGTCACTTTTATGTGTTTTGTAAATACAAAATATTTGTGAATTTCTTATTATAAGTGCTGTCGAGTGAGTCCATAGCATAGCATAGGGTTCACGCTTTGAGTTATTAAACTATAAAAACTGTAATCATTTGATGTGTTATTATTGTTATACAAATCAAATATTTATGAAACGATTTCACAATTTATGATATATTAATAATATATAAAAAATGAGAGAATAATTTGAATGTCAAAAAGTGTGAAATAATGGCATAAAAAAAGGGAATCTTTAATCACATATTGATTGCATAGAAGAAATGCATACAAAGTGTTGTGTATTTCAAATTGCATTTAACACTGGACTCAAAGCAAACGGTTTTGCCTTCAAATTTGCATTTAAATATCGTTGACCTCTTCGTGACCTTTCGTTAACTTTTCTTTTTTGACTCAATTTCTCTTCGCTTATAATGAAAATGTTTTTTTTTCTCATTACAAACAGTGGGGAAGTGTATACGAATGGGTGGGTTCTTATGGTTAGCAAATATGTAACTTTTTGGAGATAACTGTTTTAAGCACTACTACTGTAATCCACAAGAGGTGGAAGTGGTGGCGAGGAATAGGAGCCGGCAATTGATTAGTCCAGTAGTCAATAATATACCACAACTGTTAAGACGGCAAACAATTGACTCAGTTTTGAGGCACAAACACTTAATGCCAAACATCAGGAGTTTATCTATTATTTTGATTTTGTTTTTACAATAATTTTTTTGCTAAAGTTTTTGGTGAAAATAAGAGCTAATGATTAGATCGAACACAACAGCCATTATTAAGGCGCCGGTCCTTTCATTGTCTGTACATTTGGTGCGAAGTGTCTGTGCCGTTGATGTCGAGGTCGAGCCAGTCGTCAGTCGTGATTAAAGTCAGTGGAAGTGTGTTTATAGCGGATAATGGGCTGTACGGCTCATCTCATAGACCGCTACTGCATATGCCTTTTGATGCCTCCGGCGCTCTATTGGAGAAAATGTTAAAAATTATAATTTTGTTTAAAAATCAAAGTAAAACAAATTGGTTCTGGGAATTGATTAACGTTTTGATTACAAACTTAAACGCATTTTGACTTAAACTTATGTTTTGCCCAAAAAAAAGATAATTAAAAATTTTTGAGACTTTACACAAATTGCGGACAAAAATGATTTTCGCCAAAAATATTGGATTGAATTGAATGTGATATTCAGGTGTTTTCATAACTCAAGAGAACCGGGTGTTTATATGGGTTGAGATGTGGTTAGACTTCTTCAAACACAGTGAAGAGATCGCAGTTCTTGTCCTTTAATTTGAGGCTTGAGTTGATTCACATCAATAACTCCAACAGATTTAACATTTGTTACCATTGTTTGAGGCGTTAATAGAGACAAATGTCTGGCCATTGCATTGAGCTGTAATTGCTTCGACTTCTGCAACGAAACTCATTTCTAATATATTTATCATTACTTTATTAATCAAATATATAATTGACTTTCAATTGGCTTTCAATGAATTTTTGCAACAAATATTGCATTCAAACAAACACTTGATTTTGCATAAGTTTATCGTTTTTTTTCATAACGAGAAAAAAAATTATTAAAAGATATAATGAATTGAAAAACTAATTACTGTTTGGGAGGACATAGTGTGTGGTAGACATGAAAACATCTATTTTGTTATCAATAATTTCATTAGACTTTTCACTGCAAACAACGCTCACAGAAGACATTGAGGTCTAAGGGCTCGCAAATTATAACTCATCTTCTATTGGGTGGCCTAACCATAGATGCCATACCATTATCTGTAATGTTTATAATTTTTATAATCCATTATTATATCGAAAACCCGTTGTTTGCCATCAAAGAGACCATCAATTTGTCTGCTTTTTTGCTATCATTCAAATTGACATTACTTTACATTTCAAACAATTAATTGATAGCACAGACAGAGAAGGCATGTCATAAACCTTACCCAAATGACATGGGGTATGGCTGTAGTGGTAGGGCGAGAGTGAGAGCACAGTCATCACAGAAGATGATCACCGATTGAACAAATTGTTTTTCAACCATAAAGTGGTTTTCAATAAAACTCAAGAACTCTTCTGTCGTTTAGGCTCTGTTAGGCTTAGGCTTACAATGACTACAATATTAAAACATTACACAAATTATTATTATTTCAATTCTTATACAAATTGTTTATAATTTTAAATTTCAAACAAATAATACAAAAGAAAAGTCAACAAAAAAGTTATTTATCAAAAATAGAAGAAAATCTCTCTCTCTCTCTCTCTCTCTCTCTCTCTCTCTCTCTCTCTCTCTCTCCCTCTCTCTCTCTCTCTCTCATGTTTTGTTTTAATTAAACTTTTCAAAACATTTCGCTTCTCTTAGAAGTGAAACTCAGATGACCTGAAGAGCCATTAGTTGTGAACTTTGCAAATGTCAAAGCATTGCAAATAGTGATCAGATATGATATGAGACAATAATTGCAAATAAATCCGATTAAGTCATGAATTTAATAATCATTTTCTCAAAGTCCGGGTTTTTCTCATTATTTGTGCAACTTTTTAATGCTTTCGACTTTTATATCATTGGCTTTGAGTTAATCTAATGTTATTTAATTATAGCCCGAAGTGAATGAATTCTTAACCAATTTGTCACAAACCAATAGATCACAAAAATTTACTTTTTATTACGAAAAATAAAAATCATTAAATGATTTGAAAAGATTTGAAAGACTTTTATTATTTCAAATGTTTTGATCAAAAATGAAATTCATTTAATATTCTTAAAATTAGATTAAAATCGACCACAATATCAACTTTTGGCTTCATTTTGAGCACATTTCATAAATCAGTGCAAAATTATTTCATTAGAAATGCATAATATTTGCACTTTTTATGTCTTAGACATTATTTATCTTTTGTTTAGAAAATTTCACACAAAAACTCATTTGTTTTGTGTTTCAATAATTTCTCAAATATTCAAACTTTTTTCATTCAAATGTACGTAAAATATATTCTTTCGTCAGTTTATCAGTTGATTGAATCTAATGTAATAACAATTATATGATTGATAATTGTTTTGTTGAACACGAATAAAATAATTTGAAAATATTTATTATTAATGATATATTTGTAGCGAAAGACAAGTCATGAAAAGTGATTATAATTTTTTCAAAGAGTTTATAGCAGTAGCAGAATATGACTGGCCATACAATAGTGTCAAAAGAGTTATTAATATTTATTTATTCATTATTTGTATTATTATTGAAATAATATCAAAATTATTCTCAAAAAAAATTTCTTAGAATTTAAGACAAAATTTATATATTTTTGTGTTGTTTACGAATATATAATACATTGTATTATTTGAAGCAAACCCTGATTTCATGCCTAAAAGCCGTGTGTCTTAACAATTATGAGCTATTTTAGTGAAAGGCCTGTGCTTTCTATTCGTGACTATTAGTTCCGTTCCCGAAGTCGTGATTGGCTGAGCCTTAACTCAACTACGGATTGATAGCTATTGATTAGGCCCTGGTCTGAGCACAGGTCTGAGCACTGGTCTAATTAAAGCATTAGTGAAATTCAATGCCTTATCAATATTTTGCTGTCCGTCCCGTTTGACTCTATGGGCCATCACTGATGCCAACGGGTGTTCACCACCACTGCCAGCACTGACAGCACTGTTGGCTCTTTAATAATAGCCAACTATAGTAAGTCACGAAAACCTAATCACTGGCCTTATTATGTATGACAGTCTCTACTTTGAGCTGAGCTGAAGAGAGAGTGGATATGATATGAGAGGCAAAAGCGATAGTATTTTGAGTAAAACTTTTGTTTTTATTTTAAGATTTGATTTGAATTTATTATTCAATTGAAATGAGTTTGAAATGAGTTTGCATTTGAAATATCATTCCTAAAATAAATTCAATTTAAAGGCAATTAAATTGAAAAACTAGAGTCCGGTTTGATTTGGATCGTGAGCTCGACATCAAAATTGAGTTCAATATAAATATCTCAAAAGAAAGTACATTTTAAAAGAAATTTTTGAGATATGTTTTTAATTTAGTTTCAAAGAGATTTCACTCAATTTTATGGTCAATAAAACTACAAAAAATTAAATCTCACACAAAGTGCACATTCAGTCAACACTTTATAGTGAATTGCATTTCATTTTTCAACAAAAAAGTCTTAAAAATTAATTTTTCGAAACATTTGCGAAAATCACTTTCAAAACACATACTAAAAATTAATTATTAATTAAACTTTTTGTTGAATGCATTTTATAATTACTGAGCGCTTAAACCATACCATAAAATAATTAATATTTTTAATACTAAATCTAATGTATATTAATTGCACCCTTAGATGTACCGGATCCTCCAGGAAAGCCACTTCTAATGGGCTTTACGTCACGATCGGTCAACCTTTCTTGGGCTCAGAGTTTCGACACTCACCACTCGCCTGTCCTCAACTATATCATACATACCCGGTATGAATACCATGTCTTATGAGAACACTTTTCACTCATATTAATCACAAACACATTTCAGTGTTCAATAAATCAATTATTAAGCGATTTATTGCCTATTATTTCAAAATTATTTCAAAATTATTTTTAAATTTCAATACATATTAACTCTTATTATTAAAATCTGTTTTTGAATTCATTTCAAATGAAATTTTTTATTCATTTTTTTGTTGTTAAAGAAATGAATAAAACATTTAATTAATCAAAACCTCTCTATTGTTGTCATAAATAATAGAAAATAATTTATTACACTTAATATGAATTAATACTTAAGAAATGTGTGAGATCTGGAAGAGAGCGCCGGTATCACAAAAATTGTTTTGTATTCTTGTGCCCAAAAGATGTGCTGTTTCTATAGTTATATATTGGACACAAATTTATGAATTCTTTGCTTGTATTTTGTGATTCAGGCGTACAATAGAATGCAATACAAAGTACAGTATATTTAATATAATGTAAAAGAGTTTGCATTTTATAAATTGAGTGACAAAAATATGACAAAAATATTCATATGACTTAACGGAAGAATGTTTTGTAATAGAAATAATAACGAAAACTATTGCAAAACATGAGATAATTTGATTCGCCATAAAATTCTTGAAAAATTGATTTTTTCAAAGTTATTGATCCAAAAAATATTTAATGAATGTTTTATAAAAAAATTCTTTCATTCAATGTTTGATATAATAAATCCATTTTCGTATCTATTTTTGTGTCCATTTGTTCAAAACAAATGAAAAATATTTTATTTGAATCAAAGTTTGAGTTATTTTTATTGTTTTATTTATTTAATCATTGGTTGAGTTATTTCACAATCAATTGATTTAATGTCAAATTATATGAAATATATTCTATGCAAAAATATCATTAATTTTAATGAAATGTTATTTTAAAAAATAATTATTTATTTAATGTTTGCAATGATATAGAGATTTATATTTAAATAATGATAAAACTCGACATTTATTACCATTTACTCAATTTGTTTGTTTTGAGTCTTCAAACATTATATCGAAACTGACTTTTATTGCAAACTTTCTCATAAAATTCAATATTTATTTCATGTCGAGAGAGAGAGAGAGAGAGAGAGAGAGAGAGAGAGAGAGAGAGAGAGATGGATTTAAGCCATCTTTGTATCCATGGAAGAAATCAATAAATGTCTTTCAATTCACTCAATTTTATATCAAAAGTATTCAAATTATTATAAAAACATTTCTTTAATTAATTAGTGTTTAATAATTCTTATGAACTAATCCTCGAATAAATTGTGTAATAAATGTATTTTTAGCACAAATTCTTAAGTAAATACACTGTATGTCTTCACATAGAACACAGACATCGATCCAAAGCATCAAAAATCCATATTTTCATCAAATCTTTGTTTGCATTAAACATAACTTTCATTACAATGTATGGCATGAATTGAATGCCACTATCGATACACTTCTCTATATATGTTTCATAAATATATTTCTGATTTTTATTATATTTTTTTCATTTTAATTCAATCAAAAGTCAGTTATATATCAGTTGAGACAATGAGAGAGAGATCATAATTGGGACCAAATATGTGATAAATGGATTGGTTTTGACATTCAATTTAACGCTTGATTAATATATTTTAAAATTGAAAAAATACAAGAATTGATGACTTATTTGTTAGTCAAATGGATTCAAATAATTATATTTTGCTCAATATTTAGCATTACTTCAATTAAATGATTGATTGTTTAAACATATTTTTTGTTTTTTTTTTGTGTTTCACTTAATTTAGATATATTTTAAATAAAGTATTTATTTCATTATATTTTAAATTCCAGTTTTGTTTCGATTTTTGTGTGAATTTATTTTTTAGAATTCATTTATGAAACTAATGTTTAAAATTTTGTACATTTTAAGCGAAAAATATAAATCTCTTAATAATAATAAGAATATAAGACCAAAACATTCAATAATTTATACAATTCTCGAAGAGTTTAAAATTCATAATTTATTGCAATATTTACTCAAAACTCATTCAAAACTAGAATAAAATTTATGCTAAAAAATCATTTTTATTTACACAAAAATTTTGCTTTTCTGTCATATTTCGTAATATGTTATCTATTTTTATTCAATTCCTCTCATCATTGGTCGCTCCCTTTCCTCTGAATTTATAAACACAAAATTGTGTACAAATTATTGAATTGATGCGAAATATTAATATTAATCTTAAGGTTTGTCACGAAATACAGTCCTAATGTGAATCACTTAAACAGCATTTGAATGCAATTCTCTTTCTCTCACAACTTGTCTCAAAATATTTAAATGTTAACAAAAGTGATATTTGATTGACATTACATAACATCTCATATCTAATATCAATTAAATGTGTTCGATAGGTCTCTGGGAATAGGCATTAATACCCGACCTATCGTTTGTCAAAATTAGAAAAATAGTTTATAAGAAAATATTCTATATTTGAATGACATCTAAATTCATGGTTTGATTCCAAGACTTAATATAAGTCAAATTCAATCCAATATCACATTTGAAAGTAAAATATTTTGAAAATACTTTTGAATTTTGTTATTAGATCTAAGAAATAGTTTTCAAATATTTATTCAATTTTTATGAAACTTTTCTATCATTTGTTGAAAAATAAATTCATTTGATATTAAAAAAATTTGTTTTGATTTTCAAATATTTTTTTTTTTATCTCAGAGTCGGTGAAAACGGAGAATGGGATTCATATAACGGAATCGCGACTCTGGACAACAAAACCAGTTACTATGTCGACAAATTACAACCCTTTACCGTGTATTCATTCCGAGTGCTCGCCGTCAACGCCATCGGCACGAGTCAGCCCTCGAAGGAATCCTATTATATGGTGACTCTCAGAGAAAGTATGCATACATTCAGTCATTCATTCAGTCATTCAAATCATATTTAAATATAATTTATGAAAACAATCAAAAATATAGATTCGATTCACTGAACCATATGTGAAATGAAGTCATAATTATTGCATATTTTATGTCATTTTTGACTTTTTCTTCAATTTTTTTCTTTGTTTAATTTGAATTCATTTCAACGGTTTTTATTTTGACAAAAGAATAAGAAAAACAAAATTATAATTCATTACGAGTTCTGCACCGGAATCTCAAATGCCTTTAAGGGAAAGACAGTTGAATTTGAATTTTCATAACGTTTTGCCATATATTCACAACTCATATAATTGAGAATTTGAGCGCCTCTGGACATGAATAAATTGCTGCCCACCCTCTCCTATCCGACTGATCCCCTTTTCCTCTTCATATAACCCTAAATGCGATGACGTTTATGACTATATGGTGTGTTTGGACCGCAATTCCGGTGTCAGTCCTGTCCTTATGATTATTAATGTTCACCTAATTTTGATCTTCAATTTCTGGCCTCAATATTAGCGACTGAAACGGAAATTATTATAAACTTAATTGTTATTAGCATTTGTCAAGTATTGCACACATAGTGTCATGTGTTATGATGGCTGTGGCTGTCAGAGGGAAGGCAGGGGAAGGAACCGATGGGTAACCGATGTATAAATAATTATTCATTAAAAGCAAAACACACTTAAAATCACATCAATATTTCCTAAGCCGTCGACTCATTTAATTGCTCTTAATATCACTTACAATTCATTTCATTTTTTTTTTTTGCTTTTATTTCATCGAAAGCAAAGGTTTTTGTATTGAATTTGAAACACAAGTCAAGAGAAAAGCAATTAAATGTTAATTATTATTACATTTATTATAAAAGACAAAAAAAAATTTTGAATTTCAAATATTAATAGATTTTTGTATAGATATATCTAAAGACTAACTGTCCTCTAAAATATCTTTCGGCACATGTAGTTCCCGATGGAAAGCCGACAGTGATATCAGCTGTGAATGCGAGCAGTTGGACGATCAAGGTGCAATGGGCTCCACCTAACAGGAACACAATTCATGGAGAGTTTTTGGGCTATAGAATCAAATATCGAAGACATGGCCCAACCCTTGGCATTGAGAGGGATATAACGCTCAGGGATCCAGACCTAAGAGTGAGACCCACTTTAAATGCCTTTCCTTTATATACGCACAACAAAGAGAAGACATTTTTGGGACTTTTAAATAACACAAATCTTTGTTATCTCTTCCAGTCCTACACTTTGAGGAATTTGGAACCGTTTACCGAATACATGATATCTGTGCAGGTGTTCAACCCGGCGGGTGAGGGGCCCGCCACTAGCATTACCGCATCCACTGATGAAGGAAGTGAGTCAACCCTTTTGAAAGACATTCATTATCTCTATTTTTTACCACAAATAGCTTTGAATAACATTACCATTGAATGAATATTTCAATGAATATTGAATGCAATTATATTTCGTTCACACATTTGAGCCCAACTTATAGACAATAACAGCCAATGACTCTAATGACAGGTCTCTGACTGTCCTCTCATAATGTGTGACCAATTATTCATGCATTCATTCATACGTTATTCAAATGACTGACAACTCATTAAAACTAATTAATTGTTGTATTGAAAATGATATGACAATTGGTTTCGCAATGATTTTTAAATAACAATTTTCTGTCGTTCACTCAATTAGTTTCGAGTCCTCCACGAAATGTGACATTACTTCGTGTGACGAACACAATGGCACGGCTGCAGTGGTCAGAGCCGAAGGCACCCAACGGTCGACTACAGGGCTATCGTATTTACGTTCTCAATGTCGGCGCAAATCTCACTGAAGTGAAGAAAGTGGTTAATCCTCAACAATACTCAATGGACTTCACCCTTAATAACCTTAGTATGCAATTTATTATCATATCCGAGACATACCCCTTGGGTCAACGACAACATGACTGCGCTCTTTCACACAAACAAAATAGTCATTAATTTTGATTAGTTTCCGACTTTTATATCATTTTTATTATTAATTAATTTTGATTTCTCTTTAATTAATTGATTTTCGTATCATTTAATCAATCATTTTTTAGGTCTTAAGACATGTCTTATCTTAACATTGGATAACATATTCTTAAAATGCCTTAATCTTTGAGATTAACTTCAAGTCCAATTGAAATATCGAAAGACATTTATTTTTAGCATTTGTTTAAGTTTTTCAATGAATTCATTGAATGTATTTTGGATTCAATTCATGAAAAGTTCAATTTTTTGCAAACATTTTCTGCCGATTAACTGACACACGATTTAAACATTTTTTGGACGAAAATTTTTTTTGTCTAAAATTCAAAAATAGGTGCAATTGAATGAAATACAATTTTTGCCGAACCCACAGACCTTTGACCTTAATTATACCAGCCTTTGAATGACATATTACTGACTCCTACGAAGTCTATGCCAAAAGAAAGTGTTTTTTAATAGTTTTAATGCAATTCAAGTCAGGAGTTCTCCACAGGGTCTCCAATACTAAACAATTTTCATTAGACGTTTGAATACAAGACATCGAAAACTACTATCGAATAATGTTTTCATAATTTGAATAATATTTCGATAAAAAATGTTTTAAACAATTTGTTTCTTCTCTTCAGAACCGTTCACTCTATACAAGGTCTGGATTAAGGCATTCACGCACAAAACGGAAGGCGAGTCCAGCAAAATGGTTGAGTTCCGCACAGACGTCACTGGTCCCAGTGCTCCCCATCTCGTGAACCTGACCTGTGAGACCACCAGTGATGCCCTCCATGTCTATTGGGAACGGCCGGCCGTTTTCTACAATTCCATCGACTATTTCTTCATTTACTATCGATCGGAACACAAGAGCGACAATGAGTTCGAGGAGGTGGCGGTGCCGGGAGGGGGTGTCAACACTCGTTATGAACACTATGTATGCGATTATCATTGAAATGACTTTCAATTTCATAACTAATTATTCATTCAATTCAAGGCATTCATAACAAACCTAACGAAAGGCACTCTATACGAGGTGAAGGTGCAAGGTGCGACCAGGAGCATCAACGAACATGCCAAGCTGTACCGGGGCGATTTCAGTGAGCCCCGGAAGGTTATACTGCAGAGTAAGTGCATCAGTAAGTCCTATCACTTTCCGATTTCCACTAACTTTTCTCTCAGTAAAAGCATCAGAGCTTTAGATATACTCTAATTGTAGTCAAAAATGTTTACTAAATGTGAGCAAAATATTCATAACTTTCGGTGTTTTGTGTCTTTTGGTGTTGTCTTTGTCTTGTCTTTGTCTTAGTATTAGAATTAACCCTTAAATCAATTGTTATCCTAAACTAATCCGTTCCTAACTATGGCTCAGGTTTCGTGTCTTCGCCTTATGTCGAGCCAACACTTCCAGCGTCGATGATAGCGGGTGTCGTCTGCGCGTCGTTTGCGTTAATTTTGGCGGTTTTGTCATTCATATTATGGCGGAAGTACTTCCAGGCCGCCTATTACTACCTGGACGACCCTCCCTCTGCCACCCGGGGCGGCTCACCCCAGCTCTCAGAGATATTCGACGATTCGGAATACACTTCAATACCAGTGTCTCAATGGTCTAAACACGTCCAGGACCTCCACTCCGACGGAGACCTTGGCTTCTCTCGTGAATACGAGGCCATACAACAGGGAACTGACTTAGACCTGGCCTCTCAACACTCACAGCTCATTGAGAACAAGAACAAGAATCGATACGTGAATATTGTGGCCTACGATCACACCCGGGTTGTACTGAAGCCATTGCACACACAGAAGAAGAATGGCATCGATTATATCAATGCCAACTATATTGACGTAAATATTTGTTTGCATTTTATTTGCATTTCATTTGTATTAATAAATCAATGAATGGTTCCATTGGTTAGGGCTATGGCAAGTCTCAGGCATACATCGGCACTCAAGGACCCCTTCCCTCCACGTTTGACGACTACTGGCGTATGATTTGGGAGCAGAGGGTCTGCATAGTAGTGATGATAACGAACTTGATGGAAAGAGGCAGGGTGAGTCCATTCATACAGTCATACCATCAATTGCAAGACCGAAGAGCTTTTGCCGAAAGAGTTAGTCTTAACTCAAATTGATTTCTCATTTCATTTAACAAAACAATACTTTGAAAATAACTCTTAAAATCTCTTCACAAAACTCTTTGCCTTTCGCTTCAAAAGCGCTCAAAAATAACACTCTTTTTAATTGAAATGTTCTTCAAATGAAACAAAAATTTTCGCTCAAATACTAACAAATCGTTTTCTGACTTCGATTTTGAACTTCTTTACTAAAATTCAATTTCAAAGATTTGTTGTCTGATTGCATGAGTGGATCAATAAGTCTTATTATCTCTTGTCTGATAGCATGCGTCGCACCACTACTTGTACTCTCATACCTATCACTCAGAACTGGACGACTCTGTAAGTACTGTCTCTCTGTCTCTCTCTCTGTCTTTCACTTCCCATCTCTTTCTCAAACTTAAGAAAAACTTTTAATGTATTCAAAATAGACCACAATTTGAGTTGTTTTTGATTTACTGTAGAATTTTTTGACAACTTTTTCATCAATTTTATACTCACTTTTCGTTCCCTTTCCTCAGCGGAAGTGTGATATGTATTGGCCTAAAGAAGGAACGGAAACGTATGGCATAATTCAGGTGAAACTTCTTCAGGAGGTAGTGATGGCTACCTATACTCTTCGGACACTCAATGTTCGCAATTTCAAAGTGAAAAAGGTTTGCATTTTGTCTTCAATTGGGTTTGCATTCACTTTA
>JAQIXR010000821.1:0-19110 GCA_034700825.1 Quadroppia sp. Gr-Ori-00064 | reverse complement strand
AGAGAGAGAGAGAGAGAGAGAGAGAGAGAGCTGTGATCAGGAATTAAAAGAAAAATCTCATCTCTTTATCCGTTGCTATCATTTGGCCAAATGTTTGACTGTTTTTTGTATATATTTTCGGACAAAAGAGTGTTTTATTTTTGTTCAACTCATGCAGAACTTAATTATTTGGATCTTTAAGCAGAGATAGAGTCACACCATCACTGCTAACAGACCTACCAATCCTTAGGAAACACACACATTCTGTACTACAGTTATGTACACAATGCGTGTCTTCATAGAGGGAAAGGCAACAGTCATTTACGACATAGAGTTAGGCCAAGAATATTGACCAAAAAGATGTGAACGAATGAAATGCTGTTATTAAGTCTCTCAACATTTCGGTCCCACTATTAGGTCAGACATACAATAAGAGTGCAAAAACAAATCCGTTGAGAATTATTACATCTGATGACTGGCCACTAGTGTTCATCCCATTAATAACTGCCTGTGCTCTCAGCTCAGTCTATAAGTAGCGACAGAGTATTCATTGTCTGAAAAGCGATTCATTGATCGCGAAAAGCAATTATCAAATATTAAGCAAAGATTAGTAAACATTGGTTTAAGAAGTATTTTGTTTCAACACTTGAAGTGCTTTTCAAACAATTTATAATACACTTTAATTTTTATAATATTTTTCTGTTGACTAAAAGACTATAAAAATTAATCAAAACATTAATATATATTCAAGATTTGAGTTGAACTGAATTTTTATAATTTTATATATATTTTAATAATAATATTATATAAGAAATCCATTGATTATATATTCACTCAATCTTTGAATATATAAAAAACTCAAAACATCTGACGAATAATATTATGTCAAAAGAGTTGACATTTTGTATAAAACTTTATATTTTGTTGTTTAGAGAGAAATATATTCTCAGCGAAAGAGAGAAAATATTTTTTATGCAAAAAAGTGAAAAGAATTTTGAATATAAAGAAAATAATTTTATCAATGATTGATGAGATGTATATATTGTACAGTATTTTCATACATGAAATAAAGGTTAAAATTAATAGAGTTTTTCACTTATTTTAAATTTATTATTCATTCAAATGCAATGAATTTTTATAAAACATTTTAATGATATATGAAAAACAAAATACATTTTAATTGCATTTGAATTAATGCCTGAATTCACTGAATAAAGAATTCACTGCAAAACAAATACCATTTTGTTTGCGATTTTGATTATAATTTGATATAAAATCCCAAAAAAATTAATCCAAATTTAATTGAAAATTATTATTAGTTGTGATGAAAGTAATGATTAAGTGGTTGTCATTTAGAGAATTAGTAGAGAATTATATAATATTTGCTTCAATTCAATGATTATTATTGGCTTTTGTAAAGTCTCTGATGAATGAAATCATACAAAAATTATATGTATTTTTATAATACAATTATTGATATTATTTTATATATAATACAAGTTATTATGAAATGCAGTCAATTATATGAATTCAAAAGCAATTCAAAATTAGTTTTACATTAAATTAAATGAAGCAAATGATGAGATTTCATAGTTAGAGGACAGACACGCTATGGCTATATGTGTTTGAAACTCTTAAAGCCATTATATTTCGAGAGACTATTCAATGATATGACAGACTATTCAAACAATTTATTTTTATTAAATAATTA
Source organism: Quadroppia sp. Gr-Ori-00064 (assembly GCA_034700825.1). NCBI lineage: Eukaryota > Metazoa > Arthropoda > Arachnida > Sarcoptiformes > Quadroppiidae > Quadroppia > Quadroppia sp. Gr-Ori-00064. Next base: position 17,420 of record JAQIXR010000821.1, on the reverse strand, counting down.
TTATATCTCTGATTGAGATCTCTTTCCATCATTTTCATCACAAGTGCCTATAGTTTGCAAATACATTTTACAGTCAATACAACGGAAAACAAAATATTACATAAGTTTTCACTTTTTAGGTCATGTTTTGCTTGTAATGTATAGTAGACTATGAATTATAATCAACCAATTGATGGTCTTTTCATAAAATTTAATGCAATTTACAGATAATTTACATCAATTTAAGGGGTTTTTTCAAATTTAATTATATCTAATAAATGGTTACAATAATTGACTATTAGATTGAATACTTATGTACTGAATAACAAACATACTGTTAGTCATGAAAACGTTATACTTTTAAAGCAAAAAAAAACATTTTAAAAATATTTAAATAAAATTATTTTTAAAAAATTTTTGTTTTATAAAAACAATATTTTTTTTTTGTATAATCACTCGAAAAATGAAAATTTAATATATTTTGAAAACAAGTTCAAAAATATTGGCTAATAATATAAGAATTGATTTTTCGATTTACATCACTTGTGTCAAAACAAATTGAATTTTGAAAAATAAATAAATAAATATATCTATACTTTAGTTGAAAATATGGTTTTTATAGAATATGTGTTTTTTAAGATTAAAAACAATTCATTTGGAAAAATAATTTTGAAATTTTAATTTCAAATAATAAATACATTTAAATTAAATCTCAATAAAAGTAATCAAAATTTTAAATAATATATACAATTCTACAACAAATACATTTCAATGTTTTCTATGCTTTTGATCATAAAATGCATTAAAAATTCATATAATATTTGAAAAATAAATCTCAATATTGAAAGCAATTCTTATTTTACAATTTATATATATATTCCGATTCTTGAAAAGCATTCATAATATGTTTGTGTATTATTACACTCAAGTGAAAGAGCACCGGTAGTATGGAATGAATTTTTGAAAAATCTGACTTTCCATTTGCTTTACGTATTTGTTATAGAAATACAAATAAAATCTAAATAAAAGAGAAAATAATATTTTTCTCATTGAATATAATTCTGTTTCTCTTATCAACTCTTATATTAACCAATATTTGATACTTTTTTGTTAGTCTTTGCGAACAACAAAACTATTTAATAATTCAAAGTTTATGTCAAAATCAATAATATTTAAAGAGAAGTTGTTATGAATAATGTTTTCATATATTTATAATTTAATTGGATTTTTGTATAAGTTTTTCAAATGAAAAAATTGTTTTTACTTCAAATATTCGCATAAAAACTATTTTCGGACTTGTTTTTAATCTCATTAATTGCTCTCAAGATTTATAAAACAATTTTTTAGATTAAAAATCATTTTTAAAAACCTATTCGTGAATAAAAACGTCACGAATTAGTAATAAAAATAAATATAAACTGAATTTTTTGTATCAAATAATATATTCAAAGATATATTAAAATGATTTGAAGATTTTGATTACGAAATGGCAGAAAATATTTCATTAAATGCATTAAAGATTTTAATAAATCTTTTTTTTATGGGATTTGTGTTCAAGAGATTAGCGAAAAACAAACCATTTTTAATACATGTATTATTAATGTATAAAATATTATAACAGTATTAATGAAATTATATTATATTGTGATTAATGAAAATATTAGAAAAAATACTTTTATTTTTTTGTGTAAATTATTATTATTATAGATATTAACGAAACATTTTGTTCATATTTTTGTTATAATTTGTTATAATTAGTGATAGAAATTCAAACCAAAAAATTTTATAAATCCTTTTTTACGCCAAAATAACATGAAATTTGGATATTATGTAAAGTTTTGTTTCATATGTTATTTCGCATTTAAATAGTTTTGTTGCAATTTTCATGTGATGTTTGAAACAATCTTATCAAATATTTTCTAAAATTAATTATATTTTTGAGGAGAAAAACATTTCAAATATGTTTTGCTATAAATATATTGTCATCAAATGTTGTGTCCAAATGTCAGTCAAACAAAACAGTTGATGAATAGGCGAAATGTTTGCATGAAAATTGTTTGCATTAAAATTCATATTAAAATTCTATTCATTAAATGCATTGAAAAGAGAATATGTGTTTAGGACAAAATGTCATTTCATATAACAGTGAATAAAATTTCATTTGTTTTTATTTTTCACTCAATTCTCACATAAATTAATTATTTTTTGTTAATTCACGTGAATTTACAAAAAAAATAAAATAAAAATATATTTGTTTTTCTTTAATTGAATTTCAATTAAATGAATATAAAATTTCTATTCATTTCAGTGAATATTTACAGTATTATAACAGCAATCGTTTGAGTCATTTGTGATGTGAATCAATAAATTGCTAATCATTTTCGATGAGAAAATATTTGTCTCACATTTCAGATATCATCCCATTGTATAATAATTAATACCCGGCTCACATTTGAATGCATAATCAGTGGTAACTAAAGAACAAATGAAAATAAAATTAAAACAAAAGGCTATTTATTGCGGATATCATCAAAAGCTCGAAATGTTTTTTGTTGAATAATATATATAAAAAGACATTATTTACTCAAATGAATGAATAATTTCAATTCCATGTCTTTTCGGCAACTCTTTTGCAAATAGACCGCAAATAAATATAATTAATGTTTTCAGAATTAAGACATGATTTCAAGACAATGGCTAACAATGGCTAAAAATTTATGTGAATTTCATAATGAATTGCAAAAAAAAAAATTTGATTTATTTGAGAAAGTTTTTGTAAATTTTATTTTAATTTCATTTGTTTTTGTATTTTCATTAGTATATTAAACATATTTTTTTGTGTAATTTTCATTTTACCCCTTATTTGCTGCAAATATTATGTAAATCCAATTATTTATTATATAATACATCAATCGATTAGATCTTTTTGATGCCATTCATTCACAAACTATTGAAAGAACTTTGAATTCAAACATAAATTAAACTTATTTTTCTTTATTTAAATGATTGCAAAGTTTTTTATATTTGATGTTTGAAAACAATTTTTTCAAATTTTCTCTTTTAATTCAATGAACTTTTCGATTGAATTTTTCTTAATATTAATGTTTGTTAAATTTTTTTTTGTAACTTCAGGAAAACATTTGACATTTATTTTTCGGATTTGATTTTCATGTTTACTAACTGTCTGTAAAAAATAAATTCAAATTCAATAAAAATTTAAAACAAAACAAAAAAATTTCAATCAATTCGTTAGTCGTTTTATAAGATTAATAGACGAATGGAATATAAAAGGGAAGAGAAATCACATTTGAAAACACATTTCATATATAAACTCATGATTTCTAATGAACACAACATTTAAAAAATAAGAATAAAAATGCAAATAAAAAATAAATGCAAACAACATAAAAGTGTAATAAACTTAAGTGATTTCCATTCAATTATATGCCCCTAACCTCTACTCCCGGCACAACTGCCGCACAATCAGACAATCAAACGATAATGTAATCGATGTCTATGTCTGTGGTTTTGATGTGTCGGTCAAAACAGCAAAAAAAAAAAATAAAGGAATAAATAAATAAAATCTAAACAGAAATAATAGCGAAGAAAATCAGTGAAAATCAAAATCAATTTCTTGTGCTTTTATTTTCTACTGAAGTAAACAAAAGTCTCAGATATTATATAACGTAATGAAAACAGCGAACGAAAAGACGAAAAGAGGAAAAAATTTTATATTAAATTATACAGAAGTGAAGTATAGGTTCGGATAGCGATTGAATTACACAATGAATTGATTGACGAAAATTAGTATTTTATTATCATTTATAACAAAAAACCAAATAAAGAGCAAAACTACTGTACTATCAAAAAAACAAAAAACTGATCCCGAATTCACTTCTCACTCTCCGTTATATTGTGTCTCAATTTTCTCTATTATTTTTGTGATGGATTAGTTTTAATGAATATTCCAATAACCTATTCATCAATTGCTTCCCATTCAAAGTAATTAAAACAACTGACCATTAATTTTGTTAAACAATAAACTGCTATTAAATCGACTCACGATTTATGTCCGACTTATAACAAATGACTTACTTATGGATAGGTTTTTTATGGCAATGAATGGCAATAAATAGAAACAAATATATCATAAATAATGATTATTTGCTATGAATTCGTAAACAAAACGATTTTTATATTAAAGTAGTTTTCGTATTAAAAATGATTTTCACGAAATTATTTCAAACAATATTTCGCCAAAATATTTATAAAAGTTAATCATTTTGTGAAGAAATTTTATTTCATTTGATATGAATAAAATTCATGCAATCATTTGACGACTCGTATTCAAAAATGCAGATTACATTCAAAGACTCACTTCACTAGTCATTAGTATATAATTTAATTACATTTTTATAATAAAATGCATTAAATTAAATGAAATTTTAATTTTTAAACATTCACTATATATTCGAAGAGAATATTTATTCTATGAATGCTTTTTTCAACAGAATATTCCAGATATGAATTGAGTGAATAATTTATTTTCTTAATCAACTCATTATAATAATGAGCTCTTATTATAACTGTTGTATAAATTGAGACAAACATTAATTTACATTCACTTATACATTGAAATGCATTAGAATATTAAATGTATTACTAATTCAGTTGTAATAATAATTTCAAGTTTTAAATAATTTGTGTGAAATTTATTTAAATAAAGTGTTTTTTAAATAAAATATCATTTTATTTCAATCTCAATATACAGTCATATATAAAGTATGTCTTATTGAGACCAAAACTAGACATTCATTAACATTAAACGATTTTTACTCGCATTTTATTGACAGAGATCTCAAAAAAATCATATAATATTAGCTGAAAAGTAATGATGAGAACAATCACAGGTTAATAACCCGTAATAAAATAATCTGATTTCCCCCTGAATTCAACGATTGGCCGTTAATGACATGACTTTAATCAATACGTTTATTATAATTATTATATTTATGAATAAAAAGCGATTATTTGTCGAGTTTTTGTCATTTGTTTCAAACGATTACAATTTGAAATGAAAACCAATTATAATTCAAATCAATTGATGCGTTCAAACACTTAATTCAATTTGGGTTTCATTCATAAAAAAAATTATTTTCAATCACTTTTCACAATATATGAAACGAATTGTTTTCATTCATTTATAAAATTCATATTTTTTTCGTCGACTAAAATGATTAAAAGTTATAATCGATTTTTATATATTGTTTGAACAGTTTTTTGTTTAAATAACATTTCATTTTCATTTCGTTTATGGTTTGTCTCTTTTGTCTCTCTCTTTATGAATGACTGAAATCAAAGAATCTATTTCTCAAATAAGAGATTTAATTCATAAATGATTTCAATTTTTTTATATAATATTCTTATAGAATATAATTTATATTTATATTTACACCATATATATGAAAGTCAAACGAATTTCTCAATGAATTTTCGCTTCAAATATAAATATAATATATTTTAGTCGATCTTTTCAGTCGATGTCTAAACAAATATTGCATAAAAATGTTGAGGAAATGAAACACTTTATTCAATACAAACGCAATGCAAATCAAAAGTCAATATTTCGAAAGCAAATAAACACAAATATATTAAGAAAATTATTTATTAACCGATTTATGCCATTAAAAACTCATAGCCTATAACCAAAACCAATAAAATTATGTGCTTTTAATAGTTATTTAATTCACTTAATAATTACAAGTCGGGGACAGTCGATGGGAAAGACATTTCAATTAAGAAAATAAAATATAATTTATGAATATTTTTAAATTATAAAAATATATTTTAAATTCAAAATTTATACAAATTTTTGTGAAAAATATTTATTCAAAACGTTTTATAAATGAAAAAAAATTTGTTTGAAATTTGAGATCAGATTTAAAAATATATTTATTATTATTATAATATTCTATAATATAACGGAAATAATACTTTTTGAGAGCAAATGAAACAACAAAATAACTGTTTAATACAAAAGACTTTTATCATAAAAATAATGAAATATTATTATTATTTTTGTTTGAATTTCATATTTAAATACAAAACAATTTTTATCAATTCATTCAATTTGTTTGCATTTCATACACAAAACCTTGCAATCAATCATATGTAGAGTTTGTAAATTCAATTTTATATCTTTTATATCAAAAACTCGTGGTATTTGTGCTCTTCATTGTGCATATATTGATGAGTAGCACTGGTAGGCACTGGCACTGGCAGGGATAGAGTGGTCAATGTTAATTATATGAAAGTATTTCTAATATTATATTAAAATGAATGATAATTAGTATTTGCAGAATCATAATAACTTTCCTCCACTGCACTAATCTGTATATACCAGTGCTATTAGCCGGTGCTCTCGATATGAATTCTGACAACGGTTTTAATGAATGCTATTATGATTAAAAAAGTATCACATTTTCAATGGGAGGACAAAAATGAATCTCAGAAACGATTCAACAAAAATCATATATGAAATGAATGTTTAAATATTATATAAACGCATCTCTTATGGCATTCCCTCTCCAATGCCATTCCAGTGCCATTGCATTGTATACTAAATTGTTTGGCGACTAATGTTATAAATAGTGATCACTTTATCTCGGATAACATGAAAAACTATTCTCTGGAACTGATCAACAGTTCATTCATTAATTTTATTTAATGATTGATACAATGATAGGTTAAAAGCAAACTAATGTTTGTGACAATTGATAGCAAGACTGCGAGTCAATAGAGGCTAACGATTCATACATAAAGACAACAGCTTTGTATAGTCGATAGAAAAGACTCAAAACTATTTTGATTGTCATATGATTTAAATTAATGGCTATTTTTAGACTTGAATCCAATAATAATAATAATAATAAATATCTTTTCATTTAATTGAAAATAAATTAAAGTCTTGTATTGAAATCAAATGCTTTTTTCCTCATATAAAGTGATATATTATTCAAATGATTGATGTTTTCATATATTTTTTATGTCTGAATATTTTGTTCAAACAATGATTTTTGAGATTTGTTTAAAATCTTATAAATATTTGCGTTTATTATGAAAATTAGTTATGAAGTCGTTGTCATTGAAAGAGATTTTCTGTAAATATGTGCTAAAAGTAAACAAAATTTTTCTTCAAATCCTATTTAGTCTACTATTAAAAGTAAATTTCTTTTCTCCTCAAAATATTCCGGGTATTAAACGTAAAACCTATGAGTTTTCTAATACACTGAACCACTAAATATGATTTCCTAGCGCATAGTTATCTAGCAAACATACCGTGCCTTTTGGTTGCAAACTGTTTGTGCCTTTTGTTAAGACCAGACCATATGTAATACAACAGCTCTTCTCATATGATTTGATTCAGCGATTGTGAGGGACTGCGAGAGAGCGAGAGGGAGAGTATTGGACAGTCATATCAATATCTAATCTCTTCGTTCTATCTGTCGAAGGGGTCGACAGTCGAGACCTACCGTTGCGTTTCGGGCAGTGAAAGCGAGTCTCACTTTTCATACTCTCATCGGAAAAATTGTCCAAAAGTTTAGGATAAATATCAATAAATTAATGCCAAAGACATGTACTTAATGTCAGGCGTCGGATATCATCAGCAAAATGTATTTCTCTGCTCTTAAGGACACCCAATGATTGCATCCACAGAGCGCCGGACATTGCCTGTGAAAGGCTGTGCCCCCCATAAATGCCCCTTAAATTTGCATTCAATATCAGCTAATTATCCGCGAAATGAAATTCACGAAAAAAATTCAATTCAGAAATATATACAATATTTTAAACAAAGTTTTTTTTGAATCAAAAACCTTGAAATATCGCTGAAAAGACCCAGAATTTTATGGGAAAACATATTTTTGTTCAACAATTATATAATAATAGAGTAGATATCGTAATAGTAATTACAATCTGTTGTAAACTCCTATTCATTTCACTGTATGTAAAGGACATGGGTTAAAGTGGAGGAGCGCCGGGAGTATTGAATCGCACGACTATTAACTAATTTTTTGACAGACGTATGACAATCAGTGGTACGGATGGTATGGTATGTCTTGAAATGGCATTCAAAGCACACATATCTTAATCATTGGATATTATTATAAAAGCTTTCCATCATTTGTAAGACAGGGGTTCAGGGGCTGTGATTATATGCATGCTCGCGATCATATGCGAATGGGTATGTGCCACTTACCCTGGTCATCAAACATCCATCAGAACCACCTCTTCTTTTCATCACTAATGTGTTCTCCCCTTCAGTGAAAAGGGGGGAAAAACGAAACGAAATTCAATATATCTTTCATTTGATTTCATTTAAAGCACTTTTGAATTGAAATCACTTTTTGTTTCAAATATTTAATGACAAAAAAAGTTTAATATTTTTTTTGCTAACATTTAATGGTATTATTTGACACAATGCAGAGGACAGGCATGTAGTGAGTGGTGAGCGATGAGGACAGGAGTCTTTGACCACTGAATAATCACATTAAATGCAATCTTTTGTATTGAAAAAAATATTTTATTAATAATTAATTAATGTTTTCAAATGTTATGCATTTGTTCGTTGGGTTTGACATCATTTCGTTGACATATGACTGACAGACCATTTATGAGTCACTCAAACATATACTAAAATTTATTTAGTAACTAAATAGTGGTTTGACATAAATAGCAAAATTTTAGTTACTTTTATGATAAAGAAAATTGAATTTTAATTAAAAAATATTTTAATGTCTTTTAAATAAAACTTTTGTTTACTTTTTAACACATATTATAGTTATTAAAAAGTCTTTGTTTTGACCAAAAATTTATTGCATTCATTCCTTTGAGAATAATTTACTCGAAAAGTAATTGAGTTTTACATGAATTGCTAAACATATTGACAGAGAAATTAGCATTTTTTTGGGCAACAAATCATCGTATGTTATGTTGTGGTCAGTGACTGCCTGTCCCCACCTGTGCTAATATCAATGTTAATTAGGAGAACATCAGATATACTGTTGTTATGACTATGTGTTTATTCAATGCATTTTCACATTCAGTCAAACGATGACTCATTGCTATCATCACTAAATTTATTATCATTTTTGAAATTAAATTTCATTTAACTTTAGTCTCTCTCTCTCTCTCTCTCTCTCTGTGTCTCTCTCTCTCTCTCTCTCTCTCTCTCTCTCTCTCCCACTCACGCATTCAAACTCTCCTCAGTTCCTATCGTATATCATTAGTTGGAAAGGTATTATAAGGCTTTCCGGCAAAGATCAGTCAAAGTGTGTGCTATTCTCCACCTCCACAACTACTGACGTTTAGTCCAGTTTTTAAAAGCCCAAAAATATCAGTATTAGTGATAAAATTCAGGCAAAGAATGAGAGAGTATGTGAATGAATGAGTGAGTGAGTGAGAGGGGAGAGGGAGGATAGGGAGAGAACGCCCACTAAGTTGTCATAGATTAGTATATCTTGTGTTACAGTTATAGAGATTGTATTTTATGATTAAAAATGCCTACAAAATGCAATTATCTAAAGGGCGAGATCTCATTTCCTACCTATGCTCACAGCTATGAGGCCATGGAGTGGCCGCATAGGGCAGAGCACATGTATATGCAAAGTGACAGCCCAGGAGCTGACCCCAGAATTGAGTGCAAGCTAACATTCAGACCTAATAAATCACATTTTCTTTTATATAAATAGCTATTTCTGTGCAGAGATTGTGTGGGAAACGGAATATATAATAATATTCTGTATTTTATTTTCTAATTTGCTTTTCAATTGCTTTTTTGTACTCATTATTGCATTCGTTGTGAAAATCTCACTCTCTTTTTGAACAACACTTTATGAAATCAAATGATAAATGGCTTTCCTCTCAGCGCTCACACACTATAGCCAGTGATAGTTTGTTCTTAATCACAGGCACTCTATTTGAGTGGACCTGTCATTCATATTGTTGTTTAAATCTCATATTATTCACTATTTTCTTATTATAACAATCGCTTCACTTATTAAATGTTTTTTTGATTATAATATTTTTATTCATAAAAATTCGCATAAATTTTTACGTTTAGTTAAAACTGTTCTTAAATATTCTGTATTTAAAATTAAAGTCACAAATACTTATGGCTTATATTCTCATCGATTGAGCTTTAAATTTACATAATTTTAAAAATGAACGAAAAAATATATAATTTTATTATTCTCTTCAGAATTGATTTCTCGCAAAGAATTGAGGCCTCAATTACGACAAAAGCGGTTGAATATTATTATTCCTCAAAGAGAATAATGAATAGAATATTCTCTTTAATAAATAGTTATAATCACATAACAAAGTCCAATGCCATGTGTTTAAGTCGAAGCACTGGTATGTCTCGATATCAATTTCGAAGAGACTTTAACACTGTCTCTTCTGCCGGTGTCTGCCTTTCATATAATATGGTATGCCATTGAATAATCCCATCCACTTCCTCTTAGGCCCAGCACTGTCTCATTGGACTTGTGTTGTGCTTTCCATACAATTCTCTGTTAATTAATTTTTATTGAATATAAAATATTTTGCACAAAAATTCATATGAAATTCAATTATAAAAATTTAAATTAATTTAATATACAGTCTATGAATGAAAATGTTAGCCAACTATTGATTCGGTTTTATGTTTCGCGAATTGATTATCATTTGTGGAAAATATATATCTTTTTGGCGAAACTTTAATACAAAACAACGATATATTTGAACGTAAAATAACTTTATTATTAAATTGAATGCTTTCTCAGATATGAGACAAAAGAGTTGAAGCAAAAAATTATTATTTCAATCAAAACGTGTAATCAATAAAAATATTGCGAAAGTCATTGAATGGTTTCGAGACAATAGCCAGGAGTGTATCGATTAAAGGAACAGATCTTTTATGTGTAAAAATAAATTCATTTATTATTTCGTTTTACACGAAAAAAGGATTTATTTATTTTTTGATTTTAAAAGACTTTATATCTTTTTGTGATTGAATTTCTTATATACTAAAGTGTACTCCAATGTATACCCTGGCTATTAGTGGGTCTCAAACCGTTATAATCATTAATATTTGCCGTTTTTGTGCGAACACAAAAAACTGACAATTTTTTAGAGTTAAAGATCTTTTTCTTCTATTGATTTTACAGATAATGTCTCGTCTTTTGTCTTTTTCATCTCATTCTCGATATATCTTAAACTCCCGGCTCTTCAGCAAAATAATAAAATATAATATAAAATTAGTTGCGGAGGAATGGCTGGTTTGTGCGGTGCAGTATATATATATAAAACCCACTCATATATTGTATTGTATTTTTATATTATAAAAAACTGTTCGATAACTAAACCAATGGATAAAAAATATCCAATTTATTTATCTTTTTATATACAGTATATTTGATACCAAAAATAGATATAACGCTCGTATATATCGTATGTGAATTGTGTTCACTAAATATATTATATTATATTTGGATTTTATTGATATATTTGTGGACTTATAGTCTGGCTATCGTTTAATGAATATTTTTAGATGAGAGGGGAAAGGGAGGGAAAGGCAGAGATATGTATAAAGCATACAATTATTTTGTTTTGACTGTACATTGAATGAGAATTCAGTGAAAGAGAGAGAGAAAATAAATTCATTTATTGATCTTCAAAGTTAAGGACAGACAATGAGTGCGTTTTTGAGGACAGACAGATGAGAGGGAAAGTGTTGTTCTCTTATCTGTGCTGGAATTACCCTCAAGAAAGTGGTGATAAAAGTTCATAATGAAGTTTATTTAATATATTTCAATAGTAATTATATAACTTTTTGACTCTTTTTTCTCTCTCTCGACAAATATAAGTCATTTTGAATGCAATGTTATTTAATATATTCTTGTGTTGAGACATAAAAATCTGATTGTCGTTATTGTTCCTCTTCTTCACAATCCATTCAAACAGTACTTCTCGTATTACTGTAATGACATTTCCGTTAAAATCATTGCTTGTTTTGAATGCGATTTTCATCAAATGATCCTTAATTTGAAGTACAATTTCGGTGATAAATATGTTTATGATTTTTGTTAATATTATTTGTTTTAAAAATATTTTTACTTCTCTTTAAATGAAATAATTTTATTGATTTTTACTTTTTATATAATTTTGTATAATATTATAGGATGTCTACTAAACAACTGTTCCTTAAGACCTCAACCCAATAGATGAGATAAAATATTTCTGTTTTTCTCTTTGAAAGGTCTGAAATGCAAACCATATGAACAAAAAAGTTCACAAAACACTAATTCATTTAATCTCAGATTACTTTGATATCTGATTTCAAAGGAAATCTTTGACTAAGAATAATATGACAAAAGATGTATAAAATGTTATTATTTTTTTAAAATAAGTGATTTTGAAAACAATAAATGATTTCATGTTTAATGCGATTACAAATAGATTGCAATTAAGAGGAGAAAATAAATTGAAAACAATTTCAAAAGTAAAAAGTTTTTCGTTTCATTCAATGATTACATTGTTTTCCATGAATTAAGATATGTTTTAACCCTGTGTTTCGTGCAGAAAGGGTGACAACAAGAAATCGTTTGAAAAACTCGTTTAAGTAAAAAACTAATTTAGATTTTACTTCACATTCAGTGATATATTCATTAAATGGGAATAAATGTCAGATATTTTGTGAAATAAAGAGACAAATACTAGTCATTAGCGGATAAAACATTCAATTATTTGATGCGAAAAAATAAAATTATAAATTTGTAGAAGATTTTGAGAGGGAGAGGGAGGGAGAGAGAGAGCACATACACAATAGCCCTGTGTTTTATCAGCAAATAATATATTAACTAATGAGCCAACACTAGAGACCAGAAAAAAATCTATTAATAGATTAAATGTAATGTTTAATACAATACATACAAAACATTTATATAACACCCGCTATTCTCTACCCTTCCTATCAAATACGATTGTTTCCGATTATTTTTTGTTGTCTTTTTGTTTTATTGAAAGAAAATGTCAAAAATAAAAACTAATTTTCTATTGTTTTCAAATAATTACGAAAATACAAAATCATTGAATATTTCTGTGAAAAAATGAGTAAATATTAAAACAATACATAATTTTAATCAATATTTAAGTGTTTTAAATAATTTTTTAACTGAGCCATAGATTAAGCCTTTAATGGTATGATTTGAAAATTTATAACAAGGTTGATTTGGAGCGATTAAAAATAATTTTAAACACTGTTCTCTATTATAAGCCATACATTGATGTTCAATAGATAGCAAACACAGAGAATATTCTTTAAGGCTTACAAAGCCTACAGCGCTCTCTCGTATTGAAAATGTTGTGGCCTAACTGTGCCTAACCTACCAGTGCTTCAACATTAGGAAACATATTTCTATTCATGAAATATCGGATTAAAGCAATTGAATTGATTTTGAATAAATTGTTGGCTTTTGAGGAATGTATGGAAATATTGTTGTTATGAATCGATTGCAAATGTATTGGATTTTTGGCGTATATTCCGTATAACAGACGATATGATTCACATCAATGAAATACTAAACTATTTTTTCATCGTTGATGAGATAGTTAGCCATAAAAGCGATGTCTTCGACCATCATTTGGCAGAATATGATCGCAAACCGAATACCAGTCCCTCAGAGAAGCTATTTCTCAATCATTTATTATTTCAATGACATTTGAGATCTGTTTTTTGCTGTGATTTTTGTTTGTATTTTTATTATTCAAAAAGTGGTTTCCATTTCTTCAGACATTTCTTCAAACATTTCTTTTCGTTTCAATTCATATTTCAGTTATTTATTTATAGCTTTTTTGGCGTTTCAAAAGAAATCTTTTTATGAGAAACACATATAAGATCTGAGAAAACAAATAGTTTTGAAATTTTCTTTCAAAATCAAACATAAAAATTGAAGTTTTATTTTACAGAAAAACAATTGTTTTAATGCACTGACCATTGAATTGATAACGAATGAGAAATTGTGAACAAAATGTTTGCACTTTATTTATAGTGAAATTTTGTTTCAATGATTTTAGCAAATATTGAATGAAATTTCAAAAATCACTTAAACATGATTTATATGAACAATATTTCACTATTTCTTCGATATTTCATATCCTAAAAAGAAATGTATTTGTGATTCAATTGTGTTCACCATTGAGTCCTATGTTCTCGATTGCACTGTTATATTGTCTGCTATTTTATACATAAAGTCAGACATACATAAAGTGATGATTTCATTAGCGCTCAAAACACAACAAATAACATGTTTTGTCTGCCATTCCGGAGCCGATACGTGACTGCATATAAGGCCCGAACATAACAATGTTATAACTCATACGGATATTAATGCAAAGCCATCACAAGCCGTCTTTTATGGGGTAAGGAATGTGTTTCCATGGAGATGGTCTGCACTGTAGGTGATCAGCATCAAGTCATTTGTATGCTGTTCGGCACCTGTAGATAAAATTTATCCATTTTCTAATTCAAACCACTTTTGAACTGAGAAATATATATATTTTTTGTTGTTGAAAATCAAATGATTATATGTTTAGAAAAGTGTCTGATATTTGGATTTATGTATAAAATCATTTCATTTCTTCACTTCTATTCATCGCTCGTCTCTACCCCTGTCTTATGAATTTGATCTTTACTTAAGATTTTTGTTATTCTGACCCTTAAATCATACAATACTTTATGTTTGTTTTTCACTAATTCTTGTTATTTATGCAAAACATTAAATCAAATATTTTTTTGTACTTTTAATGCAAATTATAGTAATTTTAAGTTTTTTCTCTCTTTTTAAAACTTTTTTTTTATTTTATTTTTTTTGTGAATCATTTTTTTCAATCAAAACAATGAAAGAAAGGGAAAAAATATTAAGTTTTTTTCTGAGCCAAAGAATACATGTATTGAATGCCATTCAGTCGATGATTGAGAAGAGGCTTATCATTAAAAAATGGTTTCGTTCATCAATCAAATATTGAGCGCCTTTAGAAATATTGTGCTCTTTCTCTCTCAATGCCAGAGACCTATCAGCCCTCTTCTCAGCCCTCACTCATGAAAGCATATTCGGCCGGAAATTGAATCCAAAAAACAATATATTCTTCAAAGACATTAAAACATAAAGAATTGCTTTTACAGAATATTTATTATATATATCTCTTTGAGATATTATTGAAGAAAATAATTTTGTTATTATTTTGAGAAATGTTTTTATTTTTACTAAAAATAAATTTTTAAAAATTATGAAACAATTCATAAATATTATTGAAAAATATGAGATATTTTTTTAAAGAAAAATTGATTTTTATTAATATTTTTTCATTAATATTAATCAAAATAATTTATTTGATTTGATTTTAAAATTGTTTTTAATTAAATGTCAAATAATTTCTAATAAAAAATAATCATTAAATACAAAAAAAAAACATAAAATAGTCATAAAAGTTAATTGGAGTTTAAATTCACAAAATTGTTTGCGGTTTTACTTTATATAAAAGTAATTTTAAGCGTTTTTTCAATAGTGAAAATTGAGTCGAAATAATTTCATTTCATTTAACGGCAAAGAATTGAAAACCAATTTTTATGGACTCTATATCTTATAATAAAAACCGATTGATATCTATAAAAATATATATAAAACTCTATTCAATAGAGACTAAACTCAAACCGAGAGTAACGTAATTGAGAGAAGAAGAGAAAAATTTCCCCTAATATTGATCTGAGTTTTTGTTTGAAATATATATAAAAAAAAAGTTTATTTACAAAAGACATTAATTTATAGATTTCGATATTAGAGACCAAACACTAACTGTGCAAAAAAGCCAGTTCTTTACTGACAGATCTAATGAATTAAGGACTCGACTCACAATCATTTGGCTTTTGATAAACGCACACACCATTTGACAACTGAGGGAAGCCCCTGTGTCAGGGGCTGTCTCACGAATATGACTAATGAATGTACAAATGATTTATAAAGAGAAATATCGTTGAAAAATGAGAAAAAATATTATCTATTTTTTTCAATGCTTTCTTTTATTTCTAATTAAGGGGTAAATTAGATGTTTTTCATCACTGGATATGACATTATGTTTGAGAATTATTCGATTGACTGTCCATTAAATAGAGATACAAAGAAATGGCCAAAGAATTGAATGAAAAATATTAGACAATTTGTGTCATAATTAGCAATAATAGTGTTTTTCATATAAAATAAAGTCATTAAGAATTTAATATAAATGGCATTTGAATAAAGATAACGGCAGTTACGGCACCGACATTTCAGGCATTACATCATTAATAGATTACTACACACAAAGTGTTTGCCATATATTATCGCAAGCATTCACTTCTCTCTGTATTTGTCTCTATTTTCGTATTCATTGTCTCCAAGAGCCGGATGTTTACTATGCGTGCCGTATAATCGTTAGCCCTTTTCCACAGCCATTGCCATTCATTTTGGGATTTCTATATTTTCAATGCTATTCAACACATGTTTTATGTTTTCATTTTTTCAATGGTTTTTCTGTTTGTTTGAATTGTATTAATAATGTCATTAATAATACTAAATGCAAATAAATGGTAGCACAGGGTCATAATATAAAATGCCCTCGCTTAGTGCAGGATATGGATGTTGTGAGCACTGGTGCTACGGGACTGGAGGACAGGCCGTATAAATACGAGTAATTTATAGATTGTATGCATAAAAGAGCAACAATTTATGTGATAATAACAATAATAAATATTAAACTTTTAGCGAAATATTTTCGTATAATAGGATTAAAATGAATTATTTACGAGTATTTAGTATTAAAATTCTTTGCAATGGATTACAAGAATAGCCATTGATTTTGTAAACAAGAGTTCATTTGAGGCTATAGTTTAACGACTCATTTCTATGACTTGAAATGAAATTTCAAATCAAATCAATTCTTATGCTTTGATTTTGATTTAGAAAAATAAATTAAAGCCCATAAACGACATTATGACCTGAGCCGGACCGCCCAGTATGCCAATGGCACTGTACGGTCTGGCACAGTATGTGCACACGAAAATCAGTGCTGGTTTACATTAGGCGCTGTCATTCAATTTTGGTACATCACTGGCATTAGGGAAAAGACTTTTTGATACTTTAATACAAAATAGATAAAAAAGCAATGAATTCCACCTACTTTTCCATTAGCTCACTACACTTGGATCCCTGTCCTCAATATTCAATAGTTTTAAAAGTTGAATCACATTCACATCAAATCATTAACAGAACAAAAAATATTCTCCAATACATATATCGTCTCATTCACGCTCTGAGTGACTCTCTCTCTCTCTCTCTCTCTCTCTCTCTCTCTCTCTCTCTCTCTCT
>JAQIXR010000820.1:0-19131 GCA_034700825.1 Quadroppia sp. Gr-Ori-00064 | reverse complement strand
AGAGAGAGAGAGAGAGAGAGAGAGAGAGAGAGAGAGAGAATGTCATTTGTGTTGAGCTCCTAAACAATGCATAACTTTTTTCATTTGGCAATTGTTTCGTTCACTTATTATTTACAACTATTTGTAAATATTGAAATATATCTTCAATATTATGAATATTGTCTCCCTCTCCACACTTCCCCCTCTTTCCCCTTATGCTATAAAAGGGATATATTCTATAAGAGTGTAGAGAATGTTATTCAGTAATATTAATGTTGAACTTTTCTCATGCATTCAATCATACCTTTGTTTAATGTCTTAATATTTATTTAAATTCCAAATATATTAATAAACTCTTCTCTCGAGAAATGTAATATATTTTAGATATTGCTATCAGTTGACCTCATGACCAGCCGGTGCTCAAATATCATACCATATCTAGACATTTGTGATGAAATGAAAGTGTATTTTGTTATATCACGTCTAATATACGCCAAACGTGTTTATGGTATATAACGTTACGTATAATTCAATGCTATTATTTTCACTCATATCACACATTTTAATACATTTTCTCTATATTAAACATTATTTTTATTTGTTTTACCCCTGAGTTATGTTTCAGATATTGAATATTCGCTGCAATGAAATAATATGAAGAGATGTGTGAAATGTTAACAATAATGTGTTGAATAAGATTACAAAAACAGTCAATAATATTGTAAATATGCATTAAATGCTAAAAAATGTTGAATCAATGATCTCTTACAAGACATCCCTCTTCTATAATATATTAGGCTTGAAATCCATTTTTCATTTGATATTGCGATTCAAATCACTATTGAAATGTTTTTTGAATTTTGTATAATTTATAATTTATTTCACACATTAAATAATATCTCAAATCATCTAAAATTCTTTCTCAATATTCAAGCATTTGTTTTACTAACACTTAATGAAGTTATTCAAAGTTTTTGATAACTTGAAAAAACTCTTCATTTTTACAAAAAATTACAACACATTTCTTACGGCTATTATTTCTATACTTAAATCTAAATAAACTGATTAATTATTCATTAGTTTTGAGTTATAACTCAAACTCTTGTGACAATCATTTCTATAGACTTTGTATAAGCAAAGAAAAAATCGATAAAATAAACCCATTTTTTGCTATGTTTTAGAATAATATTCGTTAGAAAATCACTTCTTTTGTATATAAATAACTTATTGTTTTTTGAATAGATATGAAAAATATAATTTATTTTCTTCTATAGATTACATACAAAGATATGTCTTCTCAACATTAAGGCATTGCATGACTTAAACACATTTTCAATATATTATGTCTTTATTCATACGAATGATTACTTCATATATTTGTAATTAAGTTATTTTGTATTATTTAATGAAGAAACGAATTAATGGATAAACCAAATAAAAGTGAAATATTCTCAGAGTATAAGATTTGAGTCCAATTTATGGCATTTTTTGCAGACATAAATCTTTTCGTTGCAAAACATATTTTCATTCATTAAATAAGATTAAAAAGTTTGAAATATTCTTAAGACATAATAGTCTAATATATAATATATTTTGCTATTCATATAATATTGAAGAATTTTAAGACATATTTTAAATTAAATATACAATGAAAACAATAAGTTTATGCTTTCAAAAAAGTATTTTCCATCCTTTTTGCAAAAATAAGTTTTCATAAAAATGAATGAATTCTAACCTATAAAAACAGAATAAATTTCACGAATAAATCATAAAATATATATAAAATCAGTTTTAGTAGAAAAAAATTTAATTAAAATCATAAACCTTTTATTTATTAAATTGAATATATTTTTATATATTATATATTATCTCATATTGTTGTCACTATTGGATGAAAAACTTGAATATATTATAGTTTAAGAGATAAAAAAAATTATATAATTTTGAAAATAAAAATATTTTGAATGAAAAATATATTATGGCTTCAAATATAACTTATATAATGATTGGAATAAAGGTTTATGTTATGTCCGAACGCTTTTAACCGCATCAATGATTCCAAACATTTCTCAATCATTTTATTGAATTTTGTTGTCTTTCATCCCATTTAGTCGTATTGGTGTCGAAATTACACCAGTGTTTCACAGCCTCAACAATGGTCTCATATTATTATATCTGTCGATATGTGAGCTCTGAAGAGATGTCTAATAGAAATGGTTTAATGTTTTTACTGTTAGTTGTTTTGCTGTCAAATAGTGATTCTGTGGTCTAGTTATTGGACTTTACAATGAGTCCCAAAAATTCAATTCAAAGGACAGACACATTCAGTGAGCCTTAGATTTGATTTTTATTCTCACACAAAACATGAAATATATATCCAGAAATCGCTCCTACAGTCAGTCAGTCAACGCTTAACCGATTTTCTCTTATTTTACTGTTATTTCTTCTAATAATTTATTTGTTTTTTATTTTTCTTCGGCAATAACTAGTGATTTGATGGTTGGCTTCAGTTTTGGTTTCGAGTGTTTGGACTCACTTTAGGTTTGGTTATAAATCAACAATTTTATGGTTCTTTGGCTAAACATTTGTCATTCATTTACACATAAAATGCGGCCACAAATTGGCTTAACTTTTTAAACGTGCGAATTATCATCAACAGCACCGTTAGTATATTTCCCCTCTCAGAGCACCGATAATTTTCGATTATAATTGAGGTTTTCTATGGCCAACAAAGCCTAACATTAATCCTCGTAAATGTGAAAACTTAGTGAAAGCGCAGTTGTGTTGAAAAGCAAATTAAACGGGACTTAAGAGCGACTCAACACAACTCTAAGACAAAGGCTTTAGAAACCAATTATTTCTCATATCTTATCAAATATTCACTTATAAAAGAGATAAAGAGTTTGTGTCCAAAATGTAATGCAATTTTTTATTCAAAGTCTCTTCGAGTGAAGACATCATTAAAATAGCTCATAATTGAAGCGCATAAACCAAAGTGACTTTTAATGCCTTTCCATTTAAACTGTATGTGACAATAGGCAGAGCTGGCAGTAAAGAGCAGTTCAGTTGTGCCTTCACTTGTTGTCGACCACAATCTCACACTTCTTGGACTACTCTGTTGTAAACGATTGAGTGGTGTTTGGAGTATTGGCGCCGATAGTCATCATAAGTGTGCGACTAATCGCTAGGATTTAATACAAGTAAAATATAACGATTGAGAGTCAGTCAGCTCTGGTATGTCCTCTATAGCCAAGAGAATGAGAAGATTTCTCAGATGAAAAAATATATAATAAGTGGTGAAGAAGAGCAAAGAAATGAGAAAAAGTTGCATTCGATGCACATCACACTTAGAGCTCAGGCAGGAGAGTGAATACAGTCTTATCTTTGCATTTGACAGGTGCATACAGCGAAAGAGAATGCCTGTGCTCTGCCTGTGCTCTGCCTGTCCTCTCCCTGTGCTCTCCCTGTGCTATGTGCACACACATCTCCAATGCTAACATATAGAATAATATGAGAGCACTGGTAGTATTGGCCAAAATGCAATCGTTGATTGTCGTCGCATCTGACACAAGACCGCTATTGCAGTTAGTATTGATTAGCTACCAGTGCCTCACAAAAGCATCTGCTCATTGATTTTGCTAACCGGCCTCTGTCTTCGTATGGCTGTGCTCTGTGTCAGAAGTGTTTGTGTGCCAGAGCTCTACTCAACTAACACTAAACCATTTTCACAATTTTCATTCCTATTATCACATTATCGTCTATTGAATTCTTATCGCAAAGTAATTGTAATCTATCTTTAACTCCTCTCACAAGAAGTCTTCGTCTCTTTTCTTGTGTTAAACACATCTCAAAAAGTCTTTCCTTTCATTCTCTCTATCTTTTAAAAGCTGTGCTAAACATGAAAAATGAAAACTCTTTGATCGATGAGTGAATGTAATGAATATAATCACTACATTTGTGCCTCAATTCCGTGCCAAACATACCCTCATTGGACCAAGGTTTGTCAGGAATGTGCTTGATCTTTTGTCTCAGCCATGATTTAATGACTTGGTGAGCAAAGCATCAAGTACATCCCTGTCATTCACAATCACATTACTCAACATCACTTGTGTCACAATCAATTCAATGTCCATTTCATTCAAAGCATTCAATTCTCTCTTTAAGTCCGAATCAAATGATTGAAAAAATTAAATATAAATTCATTCATATTTTAAATCATTGGAAATAAGATTTAATTAATCAAAGAGTTTTGTTAAGTAATAAATTTCGTGAGATTGTTGTCATGACTGACAATTGGCTCCATATATATAGTTGTCATTCAATTAATTTCAATCAAAATTTCTTTCAGTCCTTACTGTATATCATCTTTTGTCAGACGTTTTCTTATTATTCAAACATTTTTTTTGTTCAATATTTTGTTAGTTTCGCTAAGACTTTGACATAATTTTATCGTTTGGACATTGATTGATGAAAGAAGAGATGATAGATTTTATGCAATTCTTTGGTCAAAGAATAACTCAATTCATAATCAATAGGATGTGAGCGCCGGTCAAAATAAGACCATTTTTATGGAGAGAAAAACTTTATCAAAAGTATTTCACAATTAAAACATCACAAAAAGTTGTCTTAAGTTTACTCTAATTTGCAAACATTTTATTATATTATTTATATTTAATGAAAAAAGTGACAAAAAATTATTATCTCATTAATCAAAAGCAAATTATTGCTAAATATTATAATTACGAAAACGACTGAAAGCCAAAAAAAGGATTGTTTGACATAAATAGTAATTACAAGACATTTATCACTCTTGAAGTTGACTGATTCGCATCACTTTTGGACAGTTAGATTGCCATACCATTGCTGTGGGGCCTCATCTGAAATCTTGTCTCCCTTTGACCCTTTGGCACCTGTCAATAGGTCAATAACCTTGTGTTAGGTGAGCAAAATTTCAGGTGATTTTTCACAGCCACACAACACCCTTAACTGTTCCAAAAAATCAATTCCAAACCCTTAAACTACTTCTGATGACAAAAAAATGGCGAAAAATATAAAGTCGAAGAAAATCGTCATTTGATTGGAGAAAATGCAAAGAAAAAAGTTTTTTATATTTCAAATGTTATTCAATTGAATGAATATTAAAGTTCTTTGACTTTAAAAAAAATAGTCAAATATTCAGAAAATGCTCTAAAAATTGAGACATTTTTAAGTCAAACAAAATGTGGTTTTTGTTAGATTTGAAAAAATCGATTCTTTAATGCTTTCTAATAAGGGGTTTAACAATATTTGTCACTATTTTTGAATAACTATTTATTTGTTTGATTATAATTGTTGCCAACCATTGAATCAACGATTGATTGGTCAACAAAACAATTATTGTGTCCATAAATATATGGATCTAATTAACAGTGATCTCAACGAAGATATGATCAATAAATGCAACAAAAAGTAAGAAAATATTCAAAGATATTATAATAAAAAATATATGAAATTTTGTTTTGAATTTGTCTTATGACTTAATTGTGTTATAATTGAAATGCTTTGAGAAATGCATTGAATGTTTTGAATGCAATTTGTCATCAAAAACAGACACTTATTATTGAATTGCAATCCAAATAAAAGTCCAAACATTGAAATACATCCAAAATTTGCGAACAACTCTCAGGGGCTATAAATCATTTGTGACAATACATCACAAAAACTGCTATCTCTGTAAGCCGTAGACATTTAAGTCATTGGCATTTTTTGGACCCTTTGCTACGATCCCTGTGCTCTCCATAGACACAGACAGGGATGTGAAGACGCGGCCGGGTTTGAGTGTTTGCGCACATAGTCTTAGTATTGGATTTGTTTGTGAATGAGATTTGGTTTTTATGGCATTTAATTCAATAGATTTTGTTTGAACTGAAAGCCTTGGCCACAACCAAAAGCACAGTCAGTTTGTGTCTAATTTATTGTAGTCCTAGAGATACACAAACATTGAATTATTCAATGAATATTCAAAATTACCTTTACTTTTGTCTCATGTTTTTGAGACAACAATTTATTGCTTTAATAATTATTTTTATAATAATTTTTTCATATATTATATGATATTCACATAAATTCTTTGTGTTTTATATTAGCCATCGATTCATATTATATTAAAATATGTCAAAAATGTTTTCATCTCTAATACAATACAGAATAATGAATACATTTTTTACTCCAAGCGAATGAACAGTCGTTTTAATTAAGAGTCGATTTAATTAAATATAATTGAAAAATGTTTTCTCATTTCAGTGAAAACATTATTAAATATTTACTCATAATTCAGGTATAGTTTGACTCAATTATTGATTAATTGACAGAATTTTGTTTAACTTTATTTAAAACTAATGAAATTTTACAATACATTAGGTTTTAAATAATGAGATAATTATAACTAACTTTCCATTTATGTAATTTCTGAATGATTTTTGAAAATATCAATAATTTTTTTATCAAAAACTAAAGAATATTTTGAAACTCAACAAACATTTACTTTATTTAATTCTTAAGTATTAAATGGTTATTAAATTCTCTTTTTCTCAGTGAAAGCCCCTTTCCCTGAGTCTCGACACTCATGTCTTATGACAAAAACAGGTGAAAAAATGATTTATGCGCTCAAAGTTTGGAGTAAATTATTGATGGGTTTCTAAAACCTAAAGATATTTGTAATCCTAAACATCTCTTCTCTCATCTGTTGTTCAATTTTAAACATAAATAAAACAAATCCATTGCTTATAATAAAAACAACTCAAGTATTAGAAGAATAGGGTTTTAATGATCCAAAAATATATCATTAATTGTTTGTTATTTCAAACATAAATTTGAGAAACAAATAGAAATTAAATGTATTTTTGGTTTATTTTTAAATAAATTTTTACGTAAAAACAATGAGTTATAAAAACACTATTAAATATGAGTCGATTTAAGCCATTATATGATTGATATTTTTGTCTATATTTCCAATAAACTCTCCATAGAAAGTATGTACAAAATAGAGGTCCATATTCTGAGCGATCATTAATTTCTCATCAATTTTGAGTTGAGTTACTCTGAGATCATTATATACTATATGTTTAATCGAGTCTTTGCTCGCTTTCTCATTGATTTTCTCTGCAATTAGTTGTGAAAACTCTTATCAATAATAATATAATAAATTATTTATTTATAAATATTTGACATTTGTTTTAATCATTTGTTTAAACAATAAAACATTAAATTATTTTTAAAATTTATAATCTTTTCCAAAATAAATAACTTTTTATTTTTGATTCAATTGTGGCTTAAATTATATGAATTTGAAAACTATTTTTAAACAATTCATAAGAATTTATTCATTCATAATATATTCACAAAATTCTTAGAATATATTATTATATTTTAGGTATTTATATTAAAATTCATTTATTAGGTCTTTTCATATGTTTTGGGAAAGGTTTTTTCATAACTCTATTTCGATTATCATAAAAATAACATAAAATCGATTAATTTTCAACTTTTATCAATAATTTTTGGAAATTTATTTTTTGCTTAACCGATTTCGACCAATTATACCTTGTGTCTTCAACTACATCTTCTGTATATACCATCTATAACTATAACTTTTGCATTTATTTTTTTCCCCAAAATTTCACAGTTATAGTAATTGTACCAAGATACAATCATAAGTCAGAAAGATTCCCCTGAATTGATGTTTAAGTTTACAGAATTAAGATATCGGCAATAGTTTTCAAATGAGGGCTTCTAAACATTTCTCAAAACAAATGAAAAAACATTATATAAAAAAATGTTTTC
This sequence comes from Quadroppia sp. Gr-Ori-00064, assembly GCA_034700825.1. Classification (NCBI taxonomy): domain Eukaryota; kingdom Metazoa; phylum Arthropoda; class Arachnida; order Sarcoptiformes; family Quadroppiidae; genus Quadroppia; species Quadroppia sp. Gr-Ori-00064. The sequence continues at coordinate 11,331 of JAQIXR010000820.1, read as the reverse complement.
AATTCATGAAAATTATTCTGAGAAATAAATTTCATTTCATTTATTCAACTTTAATAAGAATAATCTAAAGAATATTATTTTGTTTTTACGAAAGATTATTATTTGAAATGAATTCAAATGAAAATGTTTTCAAAGAAAATTTGGATTTTTTTCTTGTTTTCATTAGTCTTCACAAAGTTTTGTCGAACTTAAGGTATGTTTAAGATATTTCATGATTAATGCCATTGTCTATAAATATCTTCACTGATGGTTTCAAACCATACTTTCCAGATGTAAATATTGATATAATTAATGACTTTAACAATAATTTTGAAAATTTTGAAATAATAGCATTAAATGTGATTAATTGGTGTCAACATTGCGTCCATTGATTGCATTCAACCAATTGGTGACAATCAATGAAACTGAACAAAAATGTTAAATAAGTACTAATAATATAGCCATCAAATCACAGATCCCTCCACTGTATGAGTCTTACAGTTAGACTGTACCCGAACATTATTTCGATGATCAGGATTTTTCGTAACTCTTCATCTGATAGACCAAAATCACTGTCATTTGAACCGTTCGTTTTATATGCAATTGTAATCAATATATGAATACCGTTCCCATTGTCATAATGTCGTTTCCAAATAGACAATCAAATGAAGGCAATCCATTGACAGCACAGCCATTGATAGTGATATTCTGTACCTCTTGTGGCAAACTATGACCGTAAATGAGCCGCAGATATAACCTATTTGTCTCAATGGCACCGGTAGTGGTCTTTCGGTCGTCAACACGTCTGGACATCTTTTTCGTGAAGACTATTAAGTTAGTTAATAGGAAAGGAAGCCTTAAGTTCTGACTACCTGTCCTGAAAAAACAGTATTTTTTCGGTCATTTTAAGACATTATTATATAATAAGACATTATTTCAATAATGAGTCACAAAATACTGACTATAATTAAGGAATAAATTGTACGTACATTGAAATGCTCTTCAATGCTTGTGGGGCTGACCTGAAAATTAAATCAAATTCCCCCTGGCGTTTATAACCCTGAAAATCATTGCTTAAATTACTAACAATGAAAGTTATTTAATAATGACTTCTAAGAAGTCTTTAAAAACTTTGTAACAAAACTATTGAGAAATATTTTTTGGAAAATTTGAATTTTATTCAAAAGTTAGACAAAAATGAAAAATATTATAAAATTTTTAAATAATATATATCGTAATCATTGAACTCAATGATCAAACTTTACAACAAATTTATGTCACAATAAAATAATAAATTACATTTGATTTCACTTTTTATAATACATTTAAATTAGAAAAATATTTCTAAAAATAATTAATTAATAAATGATTTTCACATATTTTTGTGAACATTAACTTAATGTCATTAAGGCATAAAATATTTAATATTTTAAAAATACATTACATTTCAATTCAGATCATATTTGAGACTATGATATGGCAATGAATAGACAACAAATAAATTATTTTTTATTATCAAAAAATATAATTTATTTTTAAAAGTGTATTTTGAATATCGATCACAAATTTTTTGTAATTTTTTATATATTTGTGTTTTTATCGTAATTTTGCACTTATTTTGTGTTCTTTATTTGAAGGAAAAGTGGACACAAATTATCAAACATTTAAATTAATTGCTTTTCAATCACTAATAATATAAATCAAAGTTTTTATGCCTTAAAGTAATGGATGTCGTCTTTTGCTCCCTTTGCTGTTGTGCCGCAAATTTGCCGAAATTGTGCAAAGATATGGCTCTCTTGCCATCAATAATAGTAGTGCTGACATCACTGTCTTCGTCTTCATCTGTCCTCTGATAGCCATCATTAGTGAAGCCATCGTTGGTCTCGATGTCTGCAGTGGTTGTGACTCTTTCACCACAATTGGTGTTCTGTTCATCAATTTTCTCCAACGTTGTCGAAGTCGAGGCATCGCTTTTGGTCTTCGTTAACACTCTTTGACTGGTTTGGTGTTGACCACAACATGCAGTCGAGTCGGTATTGCCTGAGCCTTAATCACGACAACCATTAGAAAGTTTAATCAAATTTAAAGATATTTGTTATAAAATACTTCTGGTAGAGAGTGTCGAATGTGGACAGTCGTGTCCGTTGGCAATGTCCGCACCAATAGGGGCTCCGATCAGATGGGCGTCATTGCCGACGAAGTAACGATAGGGAGTGTCGTAATCGACCTCTAATATGGTTGAAAACTTATTAGGGAATAGTGTGTCCACTATAGTGACCAGTGCTCCGACCAGTACTGATGTCACTCCTAAACATTGGTCAAACATAACATACTTTTAGATAATTTTAATATATTTTTAGAACAAAAAATACATTTTATAAACATATTAATAAAAACACAATATTTCGAAACTTTTATAAACATTACGTTATATTAGTTCAAGAATTTCATTGAAATTTGTTTTGATATTAAATGTGATTTTAATTATAAATAATTCAATAGCTATTACTATACTATAGATTGAAATTTGAAGATAAAATAATTGAATTTCAATTTTTATTTTATTCATTAAATTTTTAATCATTTTCTCAGATGTTATCGCAATTCAATCAAATCCTGTTTTTTAAACCAAAAATTTCTACCCTTTTTTTCGACTTTTGTTTTCACTAAATAATGAAAAAATGATTGAAAACTAAATTATAAATAATATATAAAACTATAACACAATTAATAATTAATCAAATGTTTCAATGGTTTAGAATTTGATTAACGACTCAATCAATTCAAATAAAAGATATCATATTTTTCATCGAATTAATGACAAAATTTATTATCATTTGTTGTAAATGAAGAATAATTATTGTATTTTCGATTGTCTTCGATATATATAATATATACAGTAATACATTCATTTGAGTTCACTTTTGAAGTTGTTTTCGAGATTATTGTCCGTATTGAACGCCTACTGAAAATTCGCACAAAAAACCTAAACCTATGGTGTCTTTTGGTGTCTATTGGTGTCACTAACCCTTAAATTTGGTTTACATTCAATTATATTATATTTATTCAAAACTTGTTCTTCAATTTTAAGCTCTTTTTTGAGATGAATTTCAAACAACATATAATTGATAAAAATATTCTGCAATTCATTCAGACTTTTAGCATAAACTGAAAGCTATTTTCGATGTAATATTCAATACAAACACAAATATTTACAATAAACTAAACGTTAGGAATAGTCAAGAGATTTGGCTCACAATTGGTTTCAATGTTTGAATGCATAAAGTTATCAAAATATCTTCAATTCCTTTAATAAGTTATTCATGAATTTTCATTAATGATGACAAATATAAGTGTTTTATAACCCTGGATATTATTTGACAAAAGATTGATTCAGTTTTTATATTACTTGTAATAAATTAATTTTAAAACACAAAAAAGGATTGAATTTGTGGTAATATTATGAGGAAATCATTCGTTAATTTTATTTTTGTCTCAAAATTGTTTATTTTTTAATAATTTTGATAAATGAAAATTTCATTATATGTTTCGTATTTCAAAATGAGTTTAAAGAAAATAAAAAAAATATTAATATTTCAATTAAAATATATTGGATTATAATATTAACGAAAGATTTTTTACAAATAATTTAATCGATTAGTTATGGTTTGATAATAGAAAATAAAATTTAAAAGATTTTAATTTTGATATTAAGAAATCAGTCGATTAACTAAATTGACATTTTTTCGAAAAGTTATACAAATTTTATTAAATATTTGTTATGGAAATTGAATGTAAAATTGTATAACATTTTTATCATTCAATCGATTATGTGTTGAAAATAATTTCAAAAATTTAAAACATTTGATTAATTGAAATATTTTATGAATTAATTAATTTTTGTTTGATTTTCTATTCATAATAATAACTGTCTTTCGTTTTGTGGTTTATATTGATATCAATTGTTTTAATAAATAATTGTTTTTAATAATTATAATTGAGTTCAAAATATGTGAGAATTTGTTTCAAATGTTAAGATTATATTTTAATTGAGCCCATCGTTAACATCACTAATAATAATGAAAATTTACAATAAATTACTTAATATATCCTTAAAAAACATTTTTATTCATCGATTTTAGAGAAGTGATCGCAAAATATAATTGAGTTTTGGGCACAAATTATCGTTAGATCACTTCAAATGTCATTAATTTCTCTCTCAACTCAATTCACTCTCATTTTAAGGTTCAAAACGCCGTCAGTTTATGTCATAAGTGGGCGACCTATTAGTGCCTGATTTTTTTGTAACTTTTTTATCACAAAATGTTTAAGTAGTGAAAGATTATAAATGTTTGATATGAAAGGAATGTTATGAAAGGTTGTGCTATACCTGCAATGAGTACAATCCAGAAACACCAGCCGTAAGTAAACGTCAGATTTTCGCCTTCAAAGGGAATCACAAGAGGTTTTCGCGGCAGTAATAATGTGTAGATACCATTGGTTAACAACATTACAACACCAGTTATTTGCATAGTGTAGGCGCCATATCGGGGAACGGCACACAACAAGACGTTCATCAGAATCCATGAGGAAAATGCAATCCTTTTATATGAGATAACAATTAATTTTAATAATAAAATATTCAAAAGTGAGAACACATTCAACACTATATTAATCAATGGTTTCGATTCTCAACGAAACAAAGATTACATCAAATTAGTTGTGTATATATTCTGTCAGATGAGAAGACCTTCGGTTTGACTCAATTGTTAAGATAACGCCAGTTCCTCCTCGTCCCACATCTGACAGATGTGTTTTGTAAAGATATTCATATTATTAAAGACAACAAATGAAAGTGACATCAATTGCAGCGATAATTATATTTTAATTAATTCTTTTGATCTGTTATTAAATAGATTTTGAGAATTGTGAGACTTTTACTGTAGTGTTGAAGGCATTCAAAGCTATCCTTTGTTTCGCTAATAATAAGGTTATTCTCTATCAGAATAAATCTCATGTTTTAATTGAGACTTTTCTGCAATAATTAAAAATTTATATTCTGTCAAAAGTATGATATCTTCACAAAAATATAGTCTAATAATAGTAATACTAATTAAAAGTCAAATAATATTTTTTGATTTTGTAATTATTTTTTTGTAATTTTATAAGTCTTTGTTATAATAATGTTTTTGACGGAAGTAATGAATGTCTAATTTCATTGAATGTTAGGCAATAACCGCCAAAAATCAATTTAATTAACACAAAGGCTTTATAAATATATTGTTTTTTTTCTGTTAATTTGATTCATATTGTGATTGAGTTTCAATTCATTGATCGTTAATTTATTGTAATTTAGAGCCACCAATGATAACAACCAATGGCTCAGTCGAGGGCTCAATAACAAACACTACGAAAAGAGTATTTCCACTGATTTTTAATTACCTGTATATTTGTGTACAATAAAAGTAATTAAATTATATTTTAATTTTCGTTATTTTACGTACGACTGAATGTCAATACGCTTTCTGTCATTCATTGCATTTATTGATATTGAGCTCAAGGTTGACATAAACGACTCAATCGATGCTTATTTAAGTCTAATTGACTCAAATCAAGACTAGATTTAGATTTTTTATTTATAAAAAAAGATATTCTCAATAAAATCAATGAAAAAATTCACTTTCAATACTGTTTTCGCTCTAATTATTTGGTGTAAATCTTAGGCAATTCACTGCCAAAGCAATTATCCATTTATTATACAAATAATTATAAGAGTTTTTTCTCTTCATAAATGAAATTAAGATTAGATTCACTACTAATTGAAAGATATATTCATTTATTACAATACTTATCGATAATTAAATATTTTGGAAATTTCTAAATTTATTAAACATTTTTCTTTTGTTTTTGATAATAAGTATTGAATATTAAGTTATGTTAAATATGTTTAGACAATGAGAACAACTGAAAAAAGATGTCAATAATTCTATACTCATAAGAGCTATGAGAAAACCAATAAATTGTAAGCGAATGTGAATTAAATATAAATTTAAATCAATATTTTTTTCTCAAATACTGCCCACGATTTCAGACAAGACTATGGGTTGTCATATGGTGTGGGAAAGAGAAATGTTTTGAGTTTTAATTTTGACAAATATTAAAACAAAATAAAATTCTTTATTCGCATTATAAACACAATTGAGCAAAAATCGTGATTTCCTTTCACTTTTTCAATGTTTTTTCGCTTTCTTTCTATTATTTTAATTTTTTATTCAATTTTTGCTTTTCATATATTTATTGTGAAATATTCACTGTAAAAGTGGGACAGAATTTAAAATTACAAATTGAAATGAATTGCCGATAAGTCACTCATTTTCGATGTTTAGTTCAATTTTATTACTTGTCATTCAATTTGTCAATATTTGGGATTTGATTGCTTTTAAGTATTAGTGTTAAAGCTTTTGAGCAAAATATTTATCATCAAATGTTTACCATAAAAGTATGTTCGCATAATACCCGGCCAGTCGATAGCTTCGACCCCAACAGAACCCTTCCCCGTCTTGACTCAAATATTCAGCGATTGTTAGTATAGAAAATGGCAGTCCTTTTGCTAAAGCTGTTTGGAATTCTTGTTTCATATCTGTCGCTGAAATCATTTGAAATGAAATACAAATAAAATAAAAATTAATTTTAGATTACATTTAAATTTTTAATAAAATTTTTATTACGAAATATATTGTGTTTTAAGTAATAATTATTGCTATCTTTCGTCAAATTATTGTGTTTTGAATTTTTTCAAATAATTAAATATTGATAATTGAGTGTTAGGTCAATGAAAATGAAAATCATATTTCAAACACAATTTGTGATATAATCTTAAAGTTTAATCAATATTTATTGGTATAATCAGGGGATGACATGAAGGGAATTAACCCAATTTGAGCCACAAATTCAGGATTATATTATATGTTCGAACAGTTCAGACAATTCTTAATCCCTTTCCCATTGAAAGAAAATTGTTTTACAAGAAAATTAAATTAAATAAAAAAGACTTTTAGACAAAAATCTCAAAAATAGCCTTAAAAATGACAAAATCTTTGAGCTCTTCAAAAATTAATGTGAAATTGATTGACCATTGCTTTAAATAAGCTTTTGATTGCTTTCTCTAACTTTGAGTTCAATTAAATTTAAGAAAGAAAAAGATTTTTCTTAAGATTTGTTTCAAAAATTGGATTTAATTTCGTATAAATAATTGGATTAAATGATAAACCGGATCACTTACGTCCGATCCAATAGAACCTTTCGTTATAATTTATTTCTTCATTTCTTCTATGAATTGGTGTCGCTTTTGATAGTAAATGTCAAAAATAAATTCAATTATAATTATCTTAATTCAAAGTCTTTATAATTAATATTTTGTTCAAATACCTCTTAAAGTAATGTTAACGCTTTGAAGACCGACTTTTACCCCAATGTTTGCAAAGATTTTTTCTTTAGAAAATGCTCGATAAGGACTAGATATGGAGGCATTGGCCACATGCCAGGAGGTGCCACACTTTGCAACTGTCGGGGTCATTTTATTATTAATCAATGGTAAAGTTTTTTATTTATAATTTTAAAATAATTTTTAACCCTTTTTTCAAAGCCATAGATAAGTATTGTTTGCAATTAAGTGACAATTGATTTGTGATTTCTATATATTGTTTGAATTTTGATAAATAAATGAAATAATAGCCAAAAGTAATTGTAATTGAAATTCAGGATCATTTCAAAACGATTGCACACATTGTTAATGGAAATGCAAATTAATTGAAATTTTTTTCATGGAAAAAGTCAATTAAGAGGAACTTTTACTTTGAAAAAAGTTTTCATTTTATGATTGAATGCTAAATGTTTTGAGATTTCGAAATATATAGAAAATTGAAAATAAGATATAATCATCATTTGGTTGGAAGTCCCAAATGTATGGCCTGTTTGTGCAAATTATTGCAACCCATTTAAAACCAGTTAATATTTCGCTTAAATATTATATTAATATTAAATACAAATCTCTGTATTTATTCTGTTTATATACTATCATAAATGACAACAAAAATAAAGAGCTAAGAAATGTGATTATAAATCAGCACTTACTCAATATGACTGCGCCGACAAATAGACTGATTGAGACACAGATGAATGTCGATAATCGCTGTTAAAAAATATAATAAAATAATTTCATTAGTATTTGAAAACATTTGAAAAGTTTTTATCAAATAATTATTTAAATATTTGGATAATTATTATTTGATTTTTGAAGGCTTCGAGAAATCAATAAATATTTTGATTGTAATTAAAATATTTAATTTATCATCGGATGCGTAGAGTTAAGGGGGATATTCAAAAGGGTGTCTTATTTGAAATCATATTTATGACACAAAATGTTTGAAATGACCAGGTTTTATATGAAGGCATATAATATTCATATAAATTCATACAAATATTGAGTTATTTTCTTACATATTATAAATGAAATTCAAATTCAAGCCAACACTCAAAACATTAAAGCCATGACATATGTAAGGGGAAAGCTATTCAAATCACATCTCAAATGTGTAATTAATTTTAATATTTATTTATTTGTGTTTGAAATTCATTTCAAGACTTTTTAATTCAAACAATAATTTTGTTTTTCATTCACTCGAAAGTCTAAAAAATGTTTTTTTTAATATAAAAGTAAAATTTTAAGAACATTTCTAACTATTGTTTGAAAAATTATTTGCATTTATGTTATTATAATTATTTGAATTAAATGTTTGAAAAATAAGGAATTTATTAATTACTTATGAAATGCAGAAAAAATATCAAAACATTAAACTCAATAAAAATATATTTTATGAAAAAATAAATAATTTTTAAAATCCTTTTACGTATGCTTTTACTCAATAGTGAATGCGTTCGTCAAATAAAATCAATAAACCCCTGAAATTTGGATTATTTATAAAATATGTGTTTCTCTAAGAATTCGAAGAATTATTTATAGAAAAATATATAAAACATGAAAAAATATTTTGAAAAATTCAAAATTTTCTTTTTCTGATCACAAATTCTTGGAATCTTTTCTGACAGCGAAGTCGAAGAATTGGATCTATAATTAGAAAACTATTGAAGGTTTGGATATAAGTCAAGGAAAATAACTCCAGTTTTAATATATGACAAAATAAAAACAAAATACTTTTTAAGTGAGAGTAAGAAAAAAAAGACAAAAAATATTAATCGAGTGAATAAAATGCATTCAAATGACCGAAGAAGTGTTCCATTGATATATTGAAGAGTTTTTTGGACACAAAATGTGATTACATTTAAATATATTTATATTTTTTGAGAATTTTTTGTAAATAATATAAATTATTCTAAATAACCAAGGTGACTCACCTTAGGTGAGGGTAAAGGGTAGGAAATGACTCATTTTATTTGCAAATCAGTTGTTAACAAATATGATATATAATCGGATTTATTGTGCTTTCGATTAATTAAATGAATTGTCGATTGATTTTCGTTTCATTTGATTTTGGTTTTACTTTCACTTCAGCCTATGATTTGAGTCTCTAATAAATGGTGAAAACATTGCCTAAAGAAATGGGTCAACATTTATATAGTTAAGACAACAGTTATATCTATGCACCGGGATGTGCAAGTTGTCGACTCTGGGGGAGGGGAGGGGAAGGAAATGACAAACTCATATTTGAATATTTAGCCTATTTTTTCTCAATAAAGTTTTTTACAGACAATTAATGAATATATTTGAATGAAATAAAAACTAAACGTTTGATTAACTTTAAAAACAAATTTTAATAAAATTTTTTATCAAATGTTATAAAAAAATACAAACAAAACGAAATGTTTGTAAAATGAATGCTATTTTCAAATATCAATGAATTTCATATAATTTCGTTAATAACTATTTTTAAATAAAATTCTTTATCCCCTGAACTCGACCTCAAGCTGTAATGAGAACTGAAGGAAAGATATGATCGAAAATGTTCCATTTGCACCAAGATGCATTCCAGGTGCATTTCACTCATACCCCTTGCACACCATTCATTAATACTATTTTTAAGCTGTCCTTCCATTAGTTAAACTGATTGAAGGGCACTCATAGGCGATGGTATCCTTCGAACCTCTCCTTCTTGTGAAGGATGGGAACACAACAGCGCATCACAAGAGAGAAGACAACAACGAATACCTTTCCTATAATTTGCATTCAATTCATTGTATTTGAATTGAAGGCGAAATTTCGATAAAATAATTCATTCATTCAATGAACGACTGAAACCTTCACTAGAATTCTCTTTCCCTTCAATCGTATAAAGGGTTTGACTGTCAGTAATGAAGTGTAAAAATAAATAAAATTACAAATATCATATGACATGACCAGGATCTGTTTGGCTGGCTATGGCCATATGCAATGACCAAGCTCTGTTTGGTTGGCTATGCAATGACCTAGCACAATAATGCTTCTAAACATGAATGAAATAATGACAAAATTCTTACCTCTTTTCTAATCCCGGGCAAAATGATGAGAAAAGCGATGAAAAGAGTGCTAAAAGTTATATAAATTAAAACATTGCGAATGTCTTCGATGGCAGGGGTTCTGTTGGGCGATGAATATAAGACAGGTCCTCCGTTATCTCGAAACGCGTCAAACCAACCCAACTGAGTAGATGTCATTGTAGTCCAAATTCACTGAATTCAAAATTATTTTTACAATCAGTTAATTGTTTCATAAGTTTTGAAATCGTTTAAAAACTTTTATTCAGATTCAAACAAATGTTTTTTCAATTCATTTAAACATAATTTTTCTCTTAAATCGCTTTCACATAAGTCTTGAACTCTCTTTGCTTTACTGTTAACTCAATAGCAATACTCACTAATCGCATACCTGTTCGACAGGTCGTTCCCCTGACGTCACCTCGAATTTGCCGAGAGTTTGGTCAAAACCAATCCCTCCCTCTCTCGAGGCTTTCATACAATTTTCGCATATTATATCAAATACTGTAGAATCGCAACAAATATGTGCTGGATATCAATAAGGATTAAATGAGCAAGGTTAACAATGATGAACAAATTCTATGCTTATATTTTATAAATGATAAAAAGTTTTGAAAATATTTAGTTATTTTCAAATATTGTAATTAAAATCTCATTCAACCCCTTGATATATACTGACAATATTGTGATAATATAAGCAATGAAAATGCATTTCGTTTACAGATATGCAATGAAAACATTATTTATTACAGTCGTTTACACTGGAAAATCGCGTTTGTTCTGTCGTTCGTCCCATCTTTTCAGTCAAAAGTCCTGTCCTTT
>JAQIXR010000819.1:0-19154 GCA_034700825.1 Quadroppia sp. Gr-Ori-00064 | reverse complement strand
CTCTTCCGATCTCTCTCTCTCTCTCTCTCTCTCTCTCTCTCTCTCGAGATTTCCAAACTTTAAGTAAGTTAAATATAATTACAAAATAGTAAATTGAATCCCATTTACTGTTATCATATTTATATCATATTTTGGATTCTCCATAAAATTCAGATCCAATTGTGACTAAACCTGAATCACAAACATATTTTGACATCAATTTTGCATTTGTTTTATATATTATTTTCTTAACTAAAAAAAAGATCTAAATAGAGGTAGGAATAAATGTATGTATAATTATGTGTATAATTACATACAATTGTAATCAATATTAATAGTGATGTTAATAGAAGTCAATGCTATCACGGCTTTCCTATACCTGTATTAAAGTATCATTTGTGAGCACTAGTAATGTCTGTCCACTACTGTTGTACTCAATTATAAACTTAATGTAAACCCAAATATACATCAAATAATAATAAAAGTCTTCAACAAAATCAACAAATTTTATAAAGAAATTAATATTTCGATCGTTTTGATGAATATCTGATATTTAATAAATAAAATTAAACTATATTTCAATAGTTAAAAAATTACAAAAATTTGCTTAAATACCCATAAACTGAGGCATTATTTTCTAAGAGTATTTGCAGTCTATTTATGCTAATTGTATTGAACGGCAAATAAATTGTTGATTACCTCTAAAGTATCGTTAAGTCCTTTGTTTTTCTCTTTGAGATTTACATCTAATGATAAGAAATGTTTTTGGAAACGAGTTTTGTATACAGAGAATATACTGTAGAAATATCTCAATAAATATGAATATTGTATGAGATTTAGTCAAAATTTAATACAATTTTTAAACTCATTATTAAAACATTTTATATTTTTTGAATTCGTTTTACTTGAAATGCAATATATATTTAATATTTGATTCACTTTTTGTTATAGATATTGCTATAGACCTCAAAGACCTAAGACATACAGAATATTCTTATAGATTTTCAATTTATTCCACGATATATTAAAATGATTTTATATTATAATAAATTAATTGAATGATTAAATATTTATAATAATATTTAATAAAAAATTTAAATAAAATTAATTATAAAAGTATTACAAAAATTTTATTTATATATTTGTAACATAATTTATAAAAAGCAATTTTTGAGAATATTTTTAATTTAATATTCAAATTGAATTCTTGCAAAAATTGTGTTTTGAGATCTGAATGACTTTTAACACAAATATTATGTGTTTCGCAATTAGTTTTATTATAATTTAAAATTTTAATTAAAACAACAATTTTAATATTTATTACTTTTTATTAAATATTAATTTTTCAATTAATTCATTGAAATTGTCGTTAATTGTAATGAAAATCTATAGTTTTATTGAAGATCTCATGATTTCTAATAATTTGATTAACATTTATAATATAATTTCAATTCTTATCAATTCTTTAAAGTTAAAGACATCAGAAATGAGTGATTTCGTTGATTTTATTCTCAAACAACTCAGGGATGCATTGAAGGGATCATTAGTTAATTCATAGCAACAAGGTTATATATTATGTGAATAACGTTTCATTTTAAATAAATGGCTTTCCTCCGAAATCATACTTTCCTACAAAGCACAAGAAATAAATCAAATCATTGAGAGATTCTTAATTTATATTTACTTAAGACAATATCTTTAGATATTTTATGAATAATTTGATGTAAAATATAATTAAAATTAACTTATATACAAATAGTGTTGAAATCGATGAATAATCAGAGCATAAAAGTTAAATGACTTGTGATTATAATTCATTTGAAATTACTGAATATTTTTCGAAAATAACCCTTTCGTGAAATATTGGACATTTATTTTTATTCATTCAAAACATTAATATCTAATTTCAGACTATTATATTGTAATGAATTAAATCATTAAATGTTTTAATGAATTAATACAATTTGAAATACATTTCAATTCATTTCAATACAAATATTTTTTAAATTGTTTTCTATTTTCTGTTTATTGATAATTTAAAATCAGGGGAACTTTTCAACCCTTGAAAATAACACTTCTTCGACTTTAATGCTAAGAAAGAGATGTTCATTGAAGCACCTTGCTCATCTCTGTCATCATTCTTTGTTGAGTCGTAAACAACAAAGAATTTATGAAATCGTTTCAATATTAAACAAAATGAGAAAATATTAAATATTTTGATAAAAGTGAAATATTTCTCACATTTCTCAGTATTTTCATCAAATTTATACTGAATTTCATTACAAACTAATAATATTTGATACCATTGTTAAGGGGGCGGACGATTGCAATCAGGTTCTAGAAAACTATCGATAATATTATATAATTTTTTCTTGATTTCAATTATCACAAAAAATCTGAAAAATATTTTGTAAAATTGATTTTTTATGAGATTAAAAGTATTTCAAAATTTATTTTTCTCTCAATTATTGCGAAAATTAAATAAATTGAATGAAATCTATGAATGACTTTTGATTCACATTTACATAATTTATTCATTTAAATGATAAACAGTTTATACTATTTGATGACTTTTGTTAATATCATTCACTATACCGTATAATGAATGAGATGTGGGATTCTTTGTTCACTCAATGATCCTGGTTATAATTGGTGTTGAATTTATATTGATTAGTATATATCGATTTGAAGTTGAGTTGAGAAACAACACAACAAACACCTATAGATTAACACAACACGACTTTTACATTAATTCAAACGATTTTTATTGAAAATCAAATTCTTTTAAATAGTGTAACAATTGTTTGATTCAATTTTGAACGAAATTTGTCTTAAAATACATAATGTTTTCTCAATTTTAAATTTTTTTACAGAAAATAAAAATCAATTAAATTTGACTCAAAAATCAATCATTATTTATGAGTCAAAATAATTCATTAATATTTTTGACAAATCATTGTTTTTATTATATTTGTTGGAACTTTTGGACCAATAATTTCTTCGATAACGAATTCCTTCTTCAGATCTGAGGCAATCTTCATAGAGTTTAAGAACCCCTCCCATCGCCACACTGTTCTTCGCCGCCACATTCCTTAGGTCTCCTATAATAACAATAATTTCATATAATCTTAAAATACATTCAAAGATAATATTAATAATAATATTATAATAAACTCATATATAATATAAATGTCATAGAAGTTAAAGTAGTGTTGAATTCAATGCAAACGATTGAAAAAATGTTTCAATTTTGTGACATTTGTATAAAATAAATAATTTTCTTAAAATTAAATAAAGTTTAAAGAATTATATATTATTTTAACACTAATTTATATATAATTAATTTTTATAAATTTTATCAAAAGGTGACGAACCTCCCGCTCCTCCGACAGCACTCCAAAGAGCAATGCAATCCTCTTTACTCGGAAGAGGTTTTTGTGTAGAAATTAGTGAAAATGAACACAAAAATAATAAGAACAATGAAATCATTGTTTAATAATTAGCAGTAATTTTCAAAATAAAACGATTGAATTCAAACGATTCAAATATTCTTTAAATTTCTACAAATTCAATCAAATGTTACGATTAGTATTGACTCAAAATATGAAAATTTTTCAAAAAATTTCACGAATTTATACCTTTTTTTTGAGCGAAAAAAATTATTTAAATATATTTCGGTTTTTACTCAAAAGAAAACTAATTTTAATCTTTAAATCAAAAGATATTTTTAAGACTATTTGAGGCAATATATTTGAAGGCATCGATAGAAGTGATTCTATGATTAGTATTCATGAAATGATTGCAAGAATTCAAATATCATTTCAAATATCATTTTTCACAATGAATTCTATAACAGAAATGATAATACTCTTGGTTAAACCAACAATTATTATCACTTTAATTAATTGTAATTGACTTTAATATATATTTAAAACCAATAAATATTTGTATTTTATTAATAAATATTCAATAAATAGATTTTTATTACAAGTTAATCGCTAACGATATTTGACTGTATTTTTCATCAAATTATGCAAAAAATTATTATATTATAAATATTGTGAATTTTCTATGAATTCATTAAAATAATGCAAATTGTGTTCAAAAGTTAACTAAAATTTACTTTCTTTGGATTTAAGTAAATTTTTTTTATTAGTTTTAGATTTAGATAAAAAAAACTTATATTAAACTATATATCAATTTTTTAACTGAAATATTTGTAATTAATATAATTTGTTTTTAATTACGATTTGTAATAAAAATATAATTAAATATAATTTCATTACATATGAGTAAAAGAGCAGAAAGTGTTTGAAAAATAATTACTTTTTGTTTTATTGAATATTCAAAGCATATAAAAGTGAATACAAAGTAAAAATATTTTATAACAAATGTAAGAATATTTGAAATGTTTTGATTCGAGAGTTAAACAATGAAATGAATTTACGTATAAAAGATATCAAATGATATAATGATTACAAGAAGTGTTGAAATAGACTTGAGATTAAAAACAATGGTTTGAAGAGAAATATTAAAATGTATTAAAAATATATATAAATATTAAATGATTAACGAATTCGTTGTCGTTATTGAAGATGATTATAAAATCTAATAATTTGTTCAATAATTTGTTCAATAATTTGTTCAATGATTTTCATAACCCTTTTATGCATCAAAGAATGGCTGGAAGTCATTGTAGGGGAAGTTTGAAGTCATCGAAGTCTCAAATGTCATGGCATTCATTTGAGTCGATGGCAATGAATACAAAGGCTTTCCAATTGTTTTGTCAAATAATTTACTTTTATTGAGATTTGGATCAAATTTGATGGAATTGCGTAACATATGGGCCTGAGTGACCCTTTCCTGTATGGCCTCTTTGGCCGCCAACACATTCATCTGAGACAACGAAAAGCAATTAAAAGCAAATCAATTCATTGGTTGTCTTCAATGAAGACATTCATTGACGACATGTGTATTGAATTGTTTGCCATACCTTAAAACCTGTCACTTCAAAGGCCTGCATCTCTTCGTCACCTTTGGGTGAATTGATCCGCGTTTGAGTCTGTTCTTTAATCTTCATTATGACCGAACCGTTACGTCCGACCACAACCCCGACGTACTGTCGCGGCACTGGAACCAAATCAGTCACTTCTCCGACGGCGCACACATTGGATCGGCTGTCCATAAGTTGGGTGAAGTGTTGGGAAGCGATGAGAATGGCATAACTGGCCATTTCAACACTCTTTGGACTACCAGTGATCGAAAAGGACGGGTCGTCTCCTCTATAGGGAGTTTTAATGCAAGTGTTGGTCTTTTTTCTCAACCATTTGATCTTTGAACCCGACTTTCCTGCCATTCATTCATGATTTAGTCATTCAAATAATTATTAAAATCATTCAAAAATATCAATAGTTTTCAAAAATAATTATTAAAAGTGAATGAAAAACATTTTTAGTAAAGACTAATACAAATGATTGATAATACAAAGTATGAGTCCATGTGATGGACACTGACCTACAATCTGGGCCACATGTTCGCTGGTGGGCACCCGTACCACTTGGGTCACTTGTATGCGTTCAGTCGGCGCCAGTACTTCCTGTGTCGTCAATTTTAACGCCAAATCGTTAACTACAGTCCGTTTGCTATCAATTATTGCCATCATTTGAACGCAAAAACAATTACACAAAAGATATTGAAAATAAATATTATTTTATTAAATGTTTTTAATTATTAAAACAATTATTTTCAGAAAATGTTTTCTTTTTATATTGTATTTAAAGTCAATTTTGAACTGTTTTTAACAAAAGTCATGAAAAAGTTTTAAAGATTTTTTGTATTCAATGAATGAATAAAAGGATGAATGAATGACTCAAACAATTTGACTCATTATATGAAGTGCTTTCAGTTCACACTATGAGTGAGACGACTGTCCCCTTAAATCATAACAAATCTATACAACTCTTCCCCCTATTGTGTACTACTTTTAGGTCATCTTTAGATCACATTTCATTCACGTGAAAAAAGTGAAATCTTTTGAAAATAAATAAATGTTAATGAAATTGATTAATAGAAAGTATATTATATTATATTGAAATCTGACTTTCATTTAACCATTTGTTGTAATGAATGTTATTTTTAATTTTATTTTTAATTTTATTATATCATTATATTATAAAACACTTGTTTTGATAACAAATAAAATACTTATAAAATACTTATTGATTTGGTTTTGTTTGACTTATTTTCAATTTGTTTTGTTTAAGATTTTATATAAATATTTAAATAAATAAAATGATTTGTATTTAAAATTAGTGACATTTCTCCTAATGATTGCTTTCTAGCCCTTAAATATGTTGTAAATTTGATACCTTGGCTGCACTTCATGTTTCATATGGCAAATATCGATCCAATGTTTTATAAAACCATTTGTAAAATGCATTTGAATTGTGAGAGACTATATTTGAACTTATTTTTGTCATTTTTACTGTTTTTATATATTCATTGAATATTCAAAATTCAATGTATTTTTTGAATATTATTTTCAAAAATCATTTATTAATGTTTTTGTTAATGTATTGCAAAAAGTATTGATTCAATGCTGTGTTAAAATTGTTTAAACAAATGTCAAAATGAAATTCATATTAGTATTTGCTTTTATGGATTGAGTTAGCATTGGATTGAATTATGTGTTGAGAAATATGACAAATGAATTAATTATACATAAAATGTTTTGAAGTATTTTTTCAATTAATATATTGTGTAAAACAATGTTCTGACAGAAGGTTCTCCTTATACAACACATACCCTATTATCGTATTTCATATTTTATTTTATTTTTTGTTTGAATATAATATTTTTGTTTAAAAGTCTTTCAAATAATATTTCATTTAATATTAATTCATTAAAAGTGATTTAAATTGGATTTTGTTGTTTAATATTGAATAATATGTGATGACTCGATTGGCAGTAATGAGGCCTAAAATGAATAAACTTTTGATTTGTTTTTGTCTTTTAATAATAATAACAACTCTTATGAATGCGTTATTAAGTGGTTATAATTGTGATAATGTTTTGCATGAATACAATGTAAAACTGAAGACATTTAATGCAAACACAACCAAACTTTGGACTCAACCCAAATGGAGTCAAATGGACTCAAACCAAATGTTCACAATTTATTCGGCATTTCTTACCGAAGAATCTTTTGTCAGAATTACATCAATAGTGGACCAGAATTTGATCATAGATTCAAATTCTGACATTCGATGTCTTTTTACGGAATATAAGAATAGTTTCACTGAATATACAACTAATGCAACGCTTAAAGTATTGGTCGGAAACTATAATGGCATCAAACGTATGGCCGCCGCAGAAATCCAGTGCTTACTTCCCATCGAATTTCATGCAAAAGTGAATTTCGTTGAAATTGACTTCAAATCAAATCCATTGAAACCTATACTAAAAGTTGTCAAAACTCATTCATATCATGTGAAAGACCAGTCATTCTCCACAGAACCAGTCATATGTGTTCGGCCCGTATTCACATCAAGACATTTGTTGCCATCGATTATTGAGTTCATAGCCTATTATAGAGTGAATGACATCAAGAAAATTGTTTTCTATGATCTCGATATCGATCCCAATCTGAAGACATTTCTATCGAGTATTGATTTCATTGAAATAATTCCTTTCAATTTGCCATTTGATCCCAAACTGATTCACGCTTTCGGTCAGATGGCAGCCATTAATGACTGTCTGCTGAGATATTCCACATCACAGATAATCTTCGTAGACGTGGATGAGTTCATTGTCGTCAAAGATAGCCCCAAATCAACCGTTTTTTCATTGATTGACGAAAAACTTAAAGACAAAAACATTTCATCGCTTGTTATTAACAACAGATTCTTTTGCACAGAATTTCAAAACAATACAGAATTTCCAAGAATTTTAAGCCATAATAAAATGCAAGAATATTTGTGGAAACCCGGAGACAGGTCTAAGATAATTATCTTAAGACCCAATACAGTGATCGATGTCTGGATTCATAGGGTTTACGAAACGAAAAGAGGTTTCAAACAAACATTTTTGAGCGATAGGGAAGTAATGCTTTATCACTACAGGTCTTGTTGTGGTATAAATCAAAATTATCTTCACTTAAGTCATTTCGATCTCTATTTCTCTACCATTAATGACAACTACAGTGAAGACAATGCAATGAAATGGTTTGAAATACAAATCATTGAATTTATTAAACAATTTGTTTATATTTAACATTTTTATCAATTTACAGAATATTCTTTAAACTCACAGAATATTCGCAAAAATTTTAAATATTCATTTAATTTGTTATTAAAAGTTATTAAAATTTTTACATTTCATTCAATCATCGAAAACAACTCTTCTTTTGATTTGAGGCTTGATTTTGATGACATACCTGTGCTTTACATCAAATGAATGGAAGGGTGTTTTGTTGCTGTCCTTATCATTGCATTCATTTTCATTTCGTTCAACTTTTGAACGATATTTAGGTTTTGGACCAAAAAGTTTTCTTCTCTTTTCAGACATTAATTGCTTTTTATTCAATAAATGAAATCCATTGACAGTTCGGACACCAGAAGACCAGAAGAATGTGATCTCAATGTCTTCAGTGGGCTTTGACTTGTCTTCAGATGAAGTCATTGTTCAGTAAAACCTTATAATGACTAAAATCACATATAATTGTATGAGGAATGGGAGGTTCGGGGGTTTTGGGGGAGTTATAAGTTTTAAAACTTTTAAGCTATAAAAAGTCAATGCAATACTTATTGACAATAAAATAAGTCTTGAAATGAATGCCATCTTTTGATGACTTTTTCAAAAATATTTTTATCAAAACAAAAACAAAACTTTTATTTACTTTCATTCAATTGGTTTTAATTTACATTAATTTTAATCATTGACTGAATTAAGAAATTATTTAAATTTTCAATAAAAACATTCAAAAGAGTTTTATTTATAATTCAGTTTAGTATTAATAAAAATACAAAATTTTTTATTAATTTTATTTGTTATTAAATGCGATTTATTTTTAATTTAAATTCATTTATTATAATAATTATAATTAAATTTTTAATTATGTTTTGAAATATGTTTTGAAATATGTTTTGAAAATAACTAAAATATTTGAAACAATTTTCATATAATTATTACACAAAACGTAAGTCTATTTCAAATTGAATTTTATTTACAAAAGTTTTTGAGATAAAAGTCTTTTATCATTAGTTTACAAATGATTTGATAATAAGTTTTGATATGTTTTTGGTTTTAATAAACATTTTGAGTTAAAACAAAAAAACAGTAATTTTGTTAAAACCATTCAATGGTTTAATTGAAAGATATTTATATTAATTATTGAATGGATTTCTTCAGGAATTGGTTTTCAAGACATAATTCAGATAAAGATATTTGTCATTTGGTGCCAAAGATGTCTTCGTCGAGAGATGTCGACGATATTTGGACACATTTGGATCAAAGCGATGGCATATCCATCTTCGATCTGCCCGACCCCTGGCCTGTCGACCACATTCAACCCGAACTACAAGTGTTTCGATCGGAGAAGAAGTCAATGACAATAACATATGACATGACGCCCGACATAGCCATCGATGCCCTCAAAATCGGTGGTTTTTTGTCCACAAATCGTATTATTTTCGTTTGTCATGGATTTCAAAACGATTTGTCGTCCGATTGGATGACACAAATCAAAGACCAACTCATCGGACATTCTGACCAAACCGTAGCTCTTGTGGGTTGGGGTCGAGGGGCACACCTTTTGCCCTTCAGGTATAGACAGGCAGCGGCTAATGTCAACCCCGTGGGCATATGGTTGGCCGGGTATGCAATATATATCAATCATAATATCCCTGGTATTGAGATCTGGGGAATCGGCCACAGTTTGGGCGCTCATGTCATAGGAATTGCCGGTCGTAACAGCTTTTCCTTCAATAGAATTACAGGTATTTATTGTTTTAATACCAGTGCACTCAATGGTCATCTGTGCCCCTTAGGTCTAGACCCGGCCGGGCCTTGCTTTGAGAAAAGGAAAGATAGCAATGAATTGCGCAAAACTGACGCCTCATTCGTCGATGTGATCCATACGGACGGATATGACTCTTGGGTCGATCCGAGGGACTGGATCTCACCGGTCAACCATTACGGCACTCTTGTCCCATTGGGAACCATTGACTTCTATCCTAACTATGGCTATCATCAACCCGGAGCGCAGGGCTTTCATATCGCCGGCAGTCATCTCCGAGCCATTGATCTGTTTATATGGAGTATTGGAAATGAAGGAAAGTTTAAGACTTTCGACGAATTGGACGGTTTGCCAGAGTTTGAAAAACCGGTCAAAAAGTTGAAAAGATCTTTAAATTGCGTTGAAATGGGATTTCATTGCTATTTCGGTAACAATATTAAAGGCTGTTATTATGTAGAAACGAACAGCTCTGAGCCTTGGGCTCCAGTTCCCAAATAATGCATTTACCGTAATATGAATTTGTGTTCAAACTATAAATATATTATTCTCAATATATTCCGAATCATTTAATTCTGTTTATTAAATAAATGAAAATTATATCAAATGTTGTATTGGTTTCACTTCAATGAAACAAATATATTATATTTTATGTCTCTTTTGCCGTCAAATCCGTTTCATTGGTATATAATTATAAGGTATTCAATGGCATCGAAAGCACTGTACCGTAAATATCACTAAAATTATTATTATATTCGTCTCTACTCTTAAAAGTAATGCAAACTCAAAGGAATTCAGAATTGGTCCAAAAAACACATAAATCTATTTTTAGACTTCACTCAAGTCTTCATAAGAAGTGAATTCAATATTTCCTTCATTTCATACCACGAATGAGAAAAACATTTTACATTTTGGTCTTTAGATTCAAAACATCGAACAAATGAAATGTTTTTAAGTATTTCCTAAATCTTAACAAATATTTGTTTATGTAATCAAAAAATATTTGTTTTATTTGCAAATAATGTGAATTATAAGAGAAATAATTTTGATTCAAACTTTTTTTGACATTAAATTTCATTAATAACTGATTGTTAATAAAATTGTCGTTTCTTTTGAAATTCATTTCAATTAAGTGTTTGTTAACAAAATGGCTTTAAATCAAATCCCGTCTCCAATGAGTTTAGAAGAAATAAAGCCCGAAATCTTGGTCTTTGGCCCAAATGGTGGACAACCATTCGTTGTGGGACTGGATATGAATCCACAGAAAGCGGTGGCGAAATTGAAAGACGTGGGACTGTTATCAATGCCCAGAATTGTGTTCATAACACATGGCTTTTGGGGTAATAGTCAGACAAAATGGTTGCACGAAATGAAGAATAAGATGATTGAAGAATCCGAACAAACCATAGCCATCGTCGGATGGGGAAAGGGATCAGAATTGGCTGCATTTAAATATGCCCAGGCAGCTGTCAATGTAGAGCCAATAGGTGTATGGCTGGCCGGGTATGTCCTCGAGATTAAGAAGAAAATTGGAATGAAAATCAAGATTTGGGGAATAGGGTTGGGATTGGGAGCACATCTCATGGGAATCGCAGGAAGGAATAGTTCTGTCAAAAACTGTGCCTCATTTGCAAGAATTACAGGTATTTATTAGTAATAATTATTACTTATTTTACAAATTCTTAAAGTATTTTATTTTTCAAACTTTACTGAAATTTAAACAAAACAAAAAATAGTGAAAAACAACTCAAAATTTTATTTTCAAAACATCTGTCAATACTTTTTTGTCTCACAATTCACTAAAATTTGGGTCAAATGAGTTTAAAAACAATAAAAGCATTCAATCTTTAAAATTATTTATTACATGAAAGAAAGAAATACAAAGAATTTTTAGTGATATTATTATTCATAAGAATTAGTCTAAGAATTTCTATTTGTATTCCTGTGGCACAGGTCTAGACCCGTCCGGACCGGCATTTGAGAAAATAAACGAAAAAAATATGTTACGAAAAACGGACTCTCAGTTCACTGATGTCATTCATACTGACAGTCATCACAAATACCGTTCCCCTGACTTGTTATCATTGATCAACCATTACGGAACACTTAAACCATTGGGTTCTTTGGATATATATGTCAACTATGGCTACGATCAGCCAAATGCCAGTGACTTCACGAACGCTGGAAATCATATGCGTTCGGTTGAGCTCTTCATATGGAGTATTGAGAATCCAGGAGAACTGAAGACCCAGTGGACACTCGACCCCTCCCCTGATGTGGACAAACCGTCCACTAAATTGAAGAGAGTAGTAATCGCTGCAGAATTAGGCTATTATTGTGACAACAGAGCAGTCGGTAATTATTTTTTAGAAACCAATGAATCGATTCCTTGGAAATAAAATATAATATTCTTTGAAAATTCAAATAAAATTTCACTCTTTTTCTACTTATTATTCGGTATTTGTTTTTAAATATCTATTAAATAATATTCAAAACTCATCAAAAATTGTGTATTTATTGACAACTTTAAACAATTCATAACTTCTTAATGTTATAAATGTTTTGAATAATTGACAATAATTTCAAATCAGTTATGCATTGAATTCAAGTTATAACACATTATTTGGTTTGAATTTTGACTCAGAATTGTTTAATAAAATTTTTGAGACAAAAAGTAATGTATTTTATGAAAAATACGACTTTATTCGCAATCCTATTAAATGACATAAAATTACAAAATCATTTTAAAATAATTTTCAAGAATTCAATTGAATTCAAAAAATATCAAAACTCTTTTGACTGCAATTCTATCAAAAATGGTTTTAAGTATTGTTTTTTTGATAGAATTTAGTTCAATGTTTTGTCTGTTTTTGATTTGCATATAATTGGCAAATAAACGGTTGAAACACATTTGACGTTTGAAGCCCTCATCCTTTCATCCCATTCTAGATTGCATTCGTGTTTTGCAATGAATACCAAATTGTATACACATTTGCTTTGACTGAACACAACTGCGCCTATAAATCAGGTCATAATATACTCACAAATATTTTGTTTAAATATCTTTCTATTAATAGTTTTGTCGTTGAGTTAAAAAGTATTGAAAACAACATTTTTTTTATTTTAAATCATTTCAATTCTTAAAACTTTTAAGACTTGAAAGTAATAGAAATAAAAGTGATTTCATATAAAAATTATTGGTTTCAATCATTCACTTAAAAAGTAATTCAATGAATTTTATGTGATTAAGACATCTGTTCTCAATCTATGAGAAATTGAAGAGAATTTAGTTATAAACAAATGAGTGAAAAGAAATGTTTGATAAGAAAAGACTATTTATTAATATAACAATAACTTTAATTACAATCTTTGCCATCAAATGAAAATCTTAAACATTTTTCTCATACGTAAAATTGTATCACAAATGAAGTTTTAATCGATTTATGTTTTTCTCATTTTATGTATAATTATTAAAACAAATGATAAAGTATTATAAGTTTTACTCTTTTTTAAAATATTTAAATTAAAAATGTTTGCAAACAATAGATTTATGTCAATATGTTTTGCAATCAAATCAAATATAAAATAAAATTTTTATAA
Source organism: Quadroppia sp. Gr-Ori-00064 (assembly GCA_034700825.1). Taxonomy (NCBI): domain Eukaryota; kingdom Metazoa; phylum Arthropoda; class Arachnida; order Sarcoptiformes; family Quadroppiidae; genus Quadroppia; species Quadroppia sp. Gr-Ori-00064. Next base: position 5,563 of record JAQIXR010000819.1, on the reverse strand, counting down.
ATTATCTTAAATTTAACGTTGAATTAAAATTTCAAATAATTAAACAAAATATAAATAAAATCTTCAAATAAATGCAAATCTAATCAATGCTTAAAAATAGGCTTTCATTTGGCTAATTGTCCTCTTCCTCCTCTTCCTCCTCGTCCTCAACCATTTCAAAGTCATCATTAGAGTCAGAGTCATGTGCCGGCGCCTGTGCATTGATGATCATATGCACGGCCTCGTCATCACTACTGTCTTCGTCGGAGGACTCTTCAGATGACTCGTCCGAAACCATTTCCTTTTCAATAATCTCTTTGACTTCAGTGATGTCGACATTGAGTTCCTCCCAATCGATATTATCCACCCCTTCCTTCTCCAACTCCCCCATCAATGCCTCGATCTCATCGTCCTCTTCCACTCTGTCCAGTCCTATATCTGTCTTCGTGTTAGATCTGATCAACTTAAGTATCTGAGCGCTGGACGACCGGTTCAGACCTGTCTTGTTCTTCTCGAATGACTGCTGGCCTGAAGTCTTACCCAAAGGAACCTTTTTATTGTTAAAGCGATTATCAATTGATGGCTCAGTTAGTGATAAGTCATTGTTTTGCAGCTCATTATTATTGTCATTAATAGTGTTATTGGTTTTTAATTGCATTGTTAGCGTTGATGTCATCTTAGGTTTTGTTGATCTCCCCTCTAATTCCTCTTCAGACGACTGTCCCTCAGATGAAATATATGGAGAACAACTGTTCTGATCATGTGTTTTGTCTAATAATGAATTTGCTGTCCATTTATTCGCCACACAATTTGGAACTGATGTGGAATTTGTTGGGTTTTGCTTCGGTTGTATGGCTTTTGAGGGTTCTTGTGGTGCACTCTTTGGTTGGGCTGTTGCTTTGGTATCTCTATAGTCGCCAACAGCTGAAGAGACGGGAGATTCAGAGCGGGAATTAGAAGCCGATCGGCCACTAAGGGTGCTATCAGTAATGGCAGCTCTACTCACTTCCTGTAATGTCTGCGACGCCTGCGATAGAGTGCGACCAGTGATTGATAGCCTCGGCGGTCGAACCCTTCCAAAGACCATCTTTGTTGGGTCACCTTCATGTGAAGGGGCGGGAGAAGGGCTGTGACTAATTGGCTGCGGTTGAGGAGAATTGCGGTTTGAGCTCATTGGAGAAGACGGGGCCGGGGATGGCGTCGCCGACGAGTGTTTCACTAGTTTTATAGTTCGCGGCAACGGTTGAGAGAGAAATGTCTTCTCTTCACTGACTTGTTCTCTATTTCTTCTACGAATCGGCTCTTTATTAGTGAATTCATTTGAATTATTGTCCACTAATTGTGTCGTTTGTCGTCTTCTTTGACTGTAAGGCAATTGTGTTGAGGACTGACTGGTGTTTGCCTTCTCGATGGCGTCCACCAAATCTCTTGTCGAACGACGTTTAGGCTCTTCCTCACAAACTTCTTTAGATCGCTGGCGAACGACAATCTTTTTCTTCCTGTCTTCGGGCGCCGGACTTGGAATCACAGGTGTCTGTGATTGTGATCTGTTCCACATATTGTTATTCATGGTATTATTCTTAGAGTTTGGAGTTTTTTGTACTTTCAGGTCATTATTATTGCTCTCGAAATTCTTTCTGAAGTTACCGAAGTTGGCGGAAATGGATGTCTCGTCGACCGAAGGACTGGACATGGAGTCGTTGACAGACCTATTATTTGTTTCTTTATTTATTATCAATTTTTTTGGTTGTTCTTTAGGTATAAACGGCTCCGGTATTCGTTTATTGGGTTGATTTAATTTATTAGGCGGTGGGGGCGGAGGTGGAGGTGCTGTGATATTATTAGGCAGAGGCGGAGGTGCTTTAAAATTATTAGGCAGAGGTGGCGGGGCTTTAATATTAAGCGGAGGCGCTTTAATATTATTAGGCGGTTGTGTATCATTTGGAACCGACTTCTTCTTAAGGGGTAATTTGATGGTAGGAATATATTTGGCTCTTTGGGCGAAATGAGCGTTCAATTGGGATCCAAATTCTTTGAGTTTGCTCTTAACTGTCGAAACACCTGAACATCGATTCAATGGTTATTCTCTCAACAATTTTATATATCTTTCGTTAATAGTATTTGTTTTTGATTAGCATTTCGTTTGAAAACAAACTTTATTTCAGTTTTGCATTCAATTTATAGCAAAAAATTATTACAAAAAACATTATTGAAAAGCAGTTATGAATTGATTTACAATATTTTAAATGTCAATCAAATGAAGACTTTATAAACAAATGAGTTTATAAACAAATTGTATTATTTGTATAAAAATAAATTTCAAACAAAACATTCATTTATTTTACATATGTTTTAGTCATTAATTCATTATAAGTGAAATTCTGTTAGTTTTCAAATCATTGCAATTATTAGAAAAAATGTTGAATTAATTATTGATTTATAGATTGATATAAAGACAAACCCGAAATGAGAGCCGCCTTTTCGGCCTCTATCTCAGCCCTCTGTCTGGCCGTGAAGGCGTCGTCAATGTTTGATTCTTTTAGACCTCCAGTTCCTCTCAATTCGTCGTTATATTCTTGTAATTGTTTCATAAACCCATCGTTTGGTTTAGCGAAAGGACGGGCTTCTCGTACCTGAACATCAAGTTTGAAAGTTATGACATTTTATTAACAAAATCATTCAAAAGGTATTAAACAATACTATTTTGGATGTGTTTTACAACACTTGGCACACAGTAGAGGGAAAGGTATATAAGACTCACAGCATTGAGAGCATCGGTGAAAGTCATCTTCTCCTTAAACATGAGATATGCCGTACAAATGGCTGTACTTCTGGAAACACCTGCATTGCAATGGACCAAACAGTTGCCATAATGTCGGCCCTCTTCTATGAAGTCGAAGCAATTGTCAAAATATTTTCTAATATCCGTTTCCGGAACGTCCAGAATATCCAACTTCTTATAGTTGTAGTCATCCTCGAAGGCATTGTCCACACCAAAGGCCAGGTTTAGTATATGGGTTATTCCATACGTTTCCAATGACTTCTTGTCCTGAGCCACATCTTGAGAGGCTGTCGGAACAGGTGTTCAACAATTAAGTAATTTTCAACAATTTTTAGATTCATTTGATCTGAAGTTTATGGAAATGACTGAATATTTAGTCATTTGATGTCTATATTACTCTAACTCATAATTAATGGTTTGTCAAAAACTATTTATAGAAGACATGAAGACATCTTTGGATACAAAAAACAAAGAGTTTAAAAGTGGACATAAATTAGTGTTTGCATTGAGTAATATATTCTTTAAATTTGTATTTCTTTATTAAAATTAAAAAATAAAGAAAATAAAAGTTTTTTATAATTAAATATTGAATTAAATTTGAATGAAATAATAATAATAAATAATAATGTATTTATAAAATAAATAAATGTATTTCAATGTAAGTCTAAATTAGATTTTGAACAAAAAATTTGGCAAATATTTAAGTGTTTGTTTGCTTGCAGTGAATATTCTGTTGAAGGCGTCCGTCATATGAATAACCAAAGCATTAAATAGAGACTGAAATCTATTTTTAAACTATTTTGAAAATAAGTTTCAATGCTTTTAAGCGAAACGAAGAACGAAATGAAAAGAATTTCATTTTGTCAAAACACCAAGGTTATGGTTATGGCTTGGTTAGGTTAGGGATGTATTAGGGTTAGGGGCATCGTAGGGGTAAGGGGTATAGTGTGTCATATTTTAGCATTAATTCTATGTTAAAGAATTGAAAGAAAGTTATGAAAACTTACAGATAAGAAGTCCAGGGATAATCATTCCCACCTGAAGGTCAGGCTTGTAGTCCACAACATAACCTGACCCTTGAATACCGTTGTTTTTAATAGCCTGAAACCCTTTGGCCCCCCGTTTCTCAGTGACCACTTCGCCCGAACCTGAGGTCACTTTGGTTTCAACTTTTTTAAGACTTCTTTGCGAAAAAGCATTGATTTCAGTGAAAAGACCACTTCTATCGACAACTTCAGACATTGCTGTCAACTATGAAACGATGAACAGAACAGTTGGGAACAAGTCTTCAGTCAGTAGTGTCTTATTGCTGAAGGAATGAGTGGCACAGCTATGAAGACAGGACTCGACTCGACTGCACATAAGTATACATCACATGCCAGTGATGTCACGACTTCTTGTAATGCAATGTCAATGGGTTGGCCCACCCTATAGCCCACTCTATAGCCCACTGTATGCCACTATAGGCCAGCCCTGTGACCTTGGATGGCAATGAGCATGGTCATATTGCACTCATTGCATTAGAATCTATTTTTAATTTATTTCATGTCAAATGTGAGTTACAGTTAAGAGCACTCAATGTATTTGTGTTAACTTTATTGCAAATATACTGACAGTTAACTCATTATTCATTTATCAATTATTTCAATAATTTTGGCCTTTTTTAAGCAATCAGTTTATCATTAATTTTGAGCAAACAATATATTCAACAAAAGTACCAAAACGTAAAACATTTGTTTAAAGTACACAAAAATATATTAAATCAGAGTTTAATTAAAGTAAATAAAAATTTATAATTTTTAAGATCTTTTGATTTGAGACCAAATTTAGTGATAATGACATATAGAGGACCGAAGGGTTGACTCAATTGATGACAAAAAATCACATAATTTTATACCCCTTTCATATCGACTGTAAATGAGAGCCAAAATCATAGAAAAGCATTGATTATAACAAATATTATTATAATTAATGAATTGATTTATTTATAGACAATTGATGTCTATATATATATTGAGACAACGTTTGAGACGTTATTGTAAAACAAATTATAGTTTTAATGACAAATGAATGCGATTTTAATGTTAAATATTTTCATACTTTTTATATAAATTTTTATATAAGTTTTGCACATATTTTGTACTAAAAACAAAAACATTTAAAATAATGAAATGATTTTATATTAATTAAAAACAATATATTATTTAAACATAATTTCAAAACAACAACAAAAGCAAAAGCAATGAAGACTTCAATGATTGAGACATTCGTTGATTATATGATTAAATGAATCCTTTTATGACTAAATCCATTGCCACTCCTTTTGGATCTCTTTCGGACACGGATTTCTATCACCTCTTCGTCGCTCAAGTCGTCGTCAAAGAAGTCGTCGTCGAAGATGTCGTCAAACATGTGGTCAAAGTCTTGCATCTCTTCCTCGATGTCGACAAAAGTGAAACCTTTTTTATATTCAAAGCGAATGTCTTTTAAATGTTTTGACAATTGCTTTAATTGTTTATAAATTGTTTTTTTCTGTTTTTCATTTGAATGGTCCGAATGGTAGACATTAATCACGTGACTGTCGTCCGAAAATACGCTTAAATATCCCAAATACCCCTTATTTGTGGCCTCAGTCACTCTTTGCCACAACCTATTCAACACAAAAGCACTTTTGATAACAAATACCCCTCTCTTGACCTCCGAGTCCTTTCGTTCAACATTTACACCACTGTTGGGAAAGGCTTTCCTTTTCCAGAATTTGTGAAACATTTAAAAAATTAATAAAATTTTATTAAATTATAA